>WAAB01009754.1:0-67108 GCA_013389865.1 Piaya cayana | reverse complement strand
GATTCTATTATTCTATGATCAATTTCTTTAAAAATGTACTTTTTGATTGCTAAATGTATTCTGCTGCTCTTGCAGAACTGTGACCTAAATTTCCATTTGGAGGTCTTTCAGTGTCCCAAAAGGAGGGATTTTCATTCCAAGAGTCCTTGTTTTCTATACATGTACATGTAAAACTGTTTAAGGTGAAGGGGTTTTATTACACATAAGAGAAAATCCTTCTGTATGGGATCCTGATCTCAGTAGGAATGTAAATAGCATAATTTATCATAAAAGCATGTGAATTATCCAGTAATCACAGTAAACATTTGATGCTGCTTATTTGGCTGAAGTTTTTAGAAACTCAAGTTGCCAAAGTACTGCTCTGGGAATAGCCAGGGTAAGTTGTTTTCATTGGAAAGCAGGACCTTCTCAGCAAATCTTAATATTTGACCACACCAGATGTTTTGCTAAGTCCTTCCCTCTACATTTCCAGACAGGTATATAAGATTGTTCAGATAGTATTAGTATTAGTATTAGTATTAGTATTAGTATTAGTATTAGTATTTATTAGTATTTTGAATCAGTATCATTGAACAAATCTTTAGTCAAGTAGTATACAGTCTTTTCCAAAATAAATTACTGTTTCATTCATTCTTCGTGGCAGTTATTAATTGCACAGACAGGAATTACTATTAAGCATGCTGGGTTTGTTTGTAGGACTGAATATTTTCTGAAACACAGAATTTCACCAACTTCACATGCAAACAGATACTGAAATGTCCATCTGGTCTGTAAAAGTAATTTTACATGGAAAATTTAACTCCCTAAAATGTGTTACAAGATGGCAGAAAAAAATGTAGAAAAAAGAAATTTAAAATATTAAACAATAGTCATGTGCTTGAAAAGGATTGAACTGAAGTATAATTCCTTGCCTGTTAACTCTCAATTTTATACCTCCTTTTGAGGATAAATATAATCTTGCATCTTGAAGACTATGCACTGTAACTCTGTTAATATATCTATCTCCGAATATTATGATATGGAGCATTTTAATCCTTCTTACCATCCAATGCACAGATACAAAAACTGTCATCTATCTGAAATACTTACATACAAGGGATTATTTAATAGAGAATACACATAGAGCATATGAAATATCCAAGCTTGTTTGCATGCTGCATGTGCATATGTTTCTATGTGTAACATATGCAAACACACTCATATGTAATGACTCAAAAAACCCCAGAGAATTCTTAGGAATATATTTTTGTTTGTTGGGTTTTTCTATGTAGTCTGGGGCTTTTTATCAATGTGAATTAATATATTATCAAGTTAATTCGATGAAGGATAGTTTTAAACCACTGACAGTTCTGAGCAGTTAAACTAGAGAAACGAAGTGGTATTAAGGAGACAGATTTTCATCCTTTACTGTCTGATTCTTAGGTATCCATTTTCAACAGTACACTGTTTATACTCTATTTTCAAAATATCTACTGACGACATCAAACTACTGTGCACTAAGTATACCAAAACATACCAAATAGAATTTTAAGAGAAATTCTATTTGTGAACATAATCACATAAAATACTGTCAAAACAAGGCAATAGGCTATAGTATTAATTTAGCTACACATTATGTTATATACAAGTCACGTTATATTTTAGAAGTACGAGCTAAAGAGAAAGGTACTGCATGCTCACTTTTGCTTAAACAATGAAATGATGAACATAGGAGATAGGACTTCAAGATAAAAATAGCACATTGCAAAAGACCAAGGTAATTTGTTCAAGCTCAGAATCTGAACTAGGTAGTCTCATAAGAAGAAAACAGTGTTCCATATTACCATTTGTAGCATGTCACACTCTTCTCAGAAAGCATAAATCACCTAATTCATAACAGCTACAAATGAACACAAATTCGGTCAGCTTTCCATCTACAATAATTTAATGCTCATTATAAAGTAATTCAAATTAATTCTATGCAGTGTGTAAAACTAAAAACCTACTTTGTAACCTCCGTGTGGGACTCTCACCATGGAGTTGTCTGCGTGGCAAATATGGTGAGGGATGGGGAAGTGGCAATGAAGAGACATCATGTGTTTGAAGTTTGTACCAATGCGGTTCATCATCTAGTAATGCTGTCTCTAGCTCAATAAGAATCTAAAAAAAGAAAAAAAATGTTTAAAAGTAGGAAAGCATTACAAAACAGAACATTTTAAATTTTATTCTATTCTCTTATTGTTAAGGACTTCAAAGTTAGTTAAAACTCTTAAATTTAATATGAAAGGAGTTCCTATGTCTTTTATAACACTATATATAACAAAAATATTTCACAATATTTTTTTTTACCCTATGACAACCCTTAAAGCATTTAAATATCTTGTAGCAAGTTAGCTAGCAACTGTCCAACATTTTTGTAAAATGGAACTATAAATAGTATGGATTTTAATGATCAATTCTAACAGAAACTGAGGAACTATGGGCATGCTGTCACTAAAGGCAACAAATACAAAAAGAATCTCATATCAGTACTATGTCTTAACTGCAAGATCACTATTTGTTTACTTTTAAGTGAAATAAGAAATACAACAATTTAAAACAATTTTGCTTAGCTGTATTTAATAATTTTTTTAAAAATACTGAATCTAAAGATTAATCTGTGAGCAACTGTATTTCTACAACAACTACCAATAATTGTATACCTCTCCTAAAAATTCACTTTCTTCCTCTCGAACTCGTGCTTGGTCCCAAAGCGTAACTTCTAACATTCGTTCTCTAAACTCTCTCCGATGAACTGGAGAATAAATGAATGTCTGATTCCACTTAGGTTCCAATGTTTTCTTTACTGTTTTTGTTCTTCTTTTATTTTTATCACTGAAATAAATGATTGAATATTAAATACATAGGAAAGTAGGAAATCTTAAAGCAGAAGTACATCGTGGGAACTATAGTCTATGCCAGGGTTAGATCTTTATGATAAAATAAATTTCAGCGCATACATAGAGGATAATTCATAACTTCATATTAAAAACTAAAGTTCATTTGCCAATTCCGATTTTAAGAACTTCCCTGAAAAAACAGAATTGTTTATTATATGGTTGTTTGGTTTTGGTTTTTTTGAAAAGGGATTTAATCAAGCAAAATATACTCCATCAATGGGAATGTGATGAAGCACAGTCTGACAGTAGAACATGTTTGCAGACAACATTGGGCACAGCAAAAATCTGCATTTCACACAAACACACCAGCTGGTTTACTCAACCTTCCAGGCCTACAGGGGATGACTGTTCAACTGCAGACCAGGAAGGAGCAGTTGGCCAGGACTTGTGGGCAGTGTGGGGCCTTCTCTGCAGGATTTTCCCAACTAAGGGCTCCACAGCTGGAAAATCTCAAGTCCCAAGAATAAGTTACATGTTTTTTTTCCAGCAGCACTCAAATGACTCCTGAAATGCCCAAGAACCACTCAGGTTGAAGATGGATCTCCACTACTGGGTTGGCCTTATGTTTCGGAGCCTGATGAGATTTCCATGCAAGGCTACCATGAAACTTGTGACTTTAGCTCCTGGTTGTTGCTGAAAGTAGTGTGTCTTGTAGAATAATTCTGCTTCAAAAATTAATATTTTCTGATGGAAATAGATTTCACCCATGCTCCTTCTCCTGAGAATACTGATGAGTTCTCATAACAATGCTTAATTTTAAACCTGCCAATTGCTGCATATGTAGCTCTGGTACTAATATATGTGGATACTTTAATATGGCAATGCAGGTACTGTCCGTTTGCTAATACTTGTGATTGCAGTACAGCTGTTTTAGTTCTGAACAGTTACTTAGAAGCTGGAACAAAATATTAACTAAGAAATAATATATTTTAAACATATTGTTAAAACAAACAATGTAGTTACTCCTATTATACTAAAGATTAGTTTACCTCAAGAACTGAAAGAAGTTACATTGGACAAGTTTTTCCAATGAACTTTGTTTAATTAAATAGAGTTCAGAATTTTCATCTAATTAAACGCTTGATGTATTTAAGTGTATTTTACCTCTAGCATGTTTCCTTCTACCACAGAAGAAATATATTGTTTCTTACTTAGCTTTTCCCTCTAAGGAAAAAAAATTAATTTGCACATCAGAAAACAAAACCTGAACCATTTTGATAAGATGAATAAGTGGTAGAAAACACAAATTATAATTAAAGAAAAAGTTCTAAATACTATACATAAACATACCACTATAGTAAAATAAAACTTCATGTTATGTAACTTTTTGTACCTGTGTACCCTATGTATTTAATTAAAATATTTTTCCTCTCTATATTTCCAGTTATCGCAACTTACATTGTGAAGCATTCTGACATTTTTGTTAGCTTTATAATCTTGAAAAAGCAGATAAGATAATTTAAGCAGACTTGATTCTCAGTTTAGCATAGCTTCAGCATCTCCACACACACTATAGCAATTTGAATAAACTAAGAATCTAGAGCAACTGTTCAAATATTGGCAAGTCCATAACAATCCATCCATAAACTGTTTTTCAGCAAAGATACAGCAACTTATGCAGTCACAGAAAATTTTCTTGAGAATATATAGTATGAAATGAACACGGAAAAGCATTGTCTTCCAAAATAATGACTAGTTTTAATTCCAGTTGAGGTCAATTGGTACTGAAGATAGCCAGCACTTTCCCAGTTTAGATATTAGGAAAAGCAAAGGATGTAAAGGTATAAACTGCAAAGTTACAGCCTATTCTACAGATTCAGATATCCACTGGTCAATCTTTAGTTACTGAATCAGGCCAAAACTTCAAATTATTTGGTAGATAAACTATGAAGCTAATCATCTCCTGTTGACACAACCTGAGGAAATACCAGTTTAAAAAAATGAGCTGGGGGACATATTGTTCCCTTTTCTGTTCTTCTCACTACCTAAGCTGAAATGGCAGAAAATCATGGACTAAAAAATGAAGGAACTGTTAAGGAATAAGTGCCTCTATCTCAGTTTAATTTTCCCTTACTGCATATATAATGTTAGTCTAAATTAATATCTGTTCTGTGTTTTAGGGGGACTTTTCAAGGTGTGTCTGGAAAACATAACTACATCCCCTTCAGCCTTAACTCACTTGCACTACTGCATGAAATCTATGGGTTTCAGGTGCCAAATCTATTTCTGCTTTGCTCTGTAAAGCTGGGGTAAAACAAACTGCCAGACTGATCATTGCAGAAATCTGTTAACCTAAATTTGTAGCATTTTCTGTATATTAGACAGGAATAACTGTCACAGATATTAAGGGCATTATAAAACAGTAACAATATTCTTTGCAAATAACAGATCCCCATACAATGACATATATTCACCTTTTCTATTTTATCCAGTATTTAATAAAATATGTAGTGAAAGTGAGTTTGTGTTTAGTGTTCAAAGACACATTGTTGTGACATAGCATATTCGACGAAGAAATTCCAAAGTGTAAGATTTATCTCTGTATAATCAGTATGTATAATCAGTAAACTCAGCTGTGCTTGACATCAGACTAATTCTTACTCAAATGTCCCTTGTCTTTGTGTTCACCCTACCTTCTGTCTGGAAGAAAGTAAATTTTAACATAAGGATTCCTTGGCCTCCCATCTTCCCTTGAAGGAAGATCCTTTGCTCCCAATATTGTCACTATTAATTGATGACCAACTTTGTCATACCACAGTTTTATCTGTAATGAGAAAATATAAATTAGTGAACTCATTAGTCAACTTCTACAACAAGGCTACATATTAATCATTAAAATGAATTTTGCTCAGAAGCTTCTTTTTATATTGGTTACTTATACAGGAAAATATAATGTCCTACTTTATTTATAACAAAGCATTAAATAAATTAATACTAAAATAGCTTCAGTATGTACCAGGAGTTCCTTTTTTAAAAACCCTGCATAATAAGTACATTATTTCATTCTAATTGGTTTTCATATGGTACTCTGGTTAGGATTATTCTCTCTGGGCAGTGATATTGTATTACTAGCATTACTGATGCATGGTATTCATATACATATACACTTCTAGGGAGTTTATGCACAATGAATGAATGAATTTTTCATGTCCTGTTGTGCTTGAAAGACTATGGTATAAGACCATAGATATTTCAAATCTCTAAATGATTTTCAAAATGCAGAAACTCATGCTGAAATTGTATAAGATCTCCAGAAATTGTAAAAGATGAAATCTCAGTAGTACAACCCTTTTCACAGTCCAATTCAGTAACAACATGGCAAAAACTACTATCACTTATCAGTAGAAACTATTATTAATCAGTCTTAGGCATGGTCTGCTACCTTTTTTTTTTTAACTACAGTCATTAAAAGCTGCTATTTAGCTCTTCCAGTTTGAACACCATAGCTGCAAATAATTTATTCAAGAAGAGGAGATACCTACTTGAGAGCACTCACTGTGGAAGGGGGAAATGGCACAGTTAGGACAAAGCAAAGCTTTCCAAATAGCTGGGGTCTCATTACATGATGGTATCACTGCATTATCATTAAGTATAGCTGACAGAAGAGGCTTACTGCACAGAGAGTCTGTGAGACAAAGGACAAACTAGGACATTTAAAGGAAATACTGACCCTGCCTGAACTTAGGGGAATCAAAGAGGATAATGCCCAGCTTCACACTCGACCAAGCAGTGCACCTTTAGGCATGAATATATCCTAGCTAAGATAAGCATGACTATGGGAAGGTGCACTTTGCATGGAGTCAATCTCTCATCATTTCAGAGACAGGTCTCCATCTGTTGTCATAGTTCCTCATCTTCAGCATTTCAGTCACCTAAAGAAAGTTCTTGATGCAATTCTCAAGACTTTTGACCAACCAAAAAGAGGTCGATGTAGCACTCTGCCATTCCTAATACTTCTGTAAGTGAGAACACTAAGACACACCAATTCAATCAATGGAGGCAGTGTACATATTCTTTAGATCTTGCAACTCCCATAGCCACCAGCCAGCACTGTCTGAATTGATATTAAAAAGGGGAGGATATCTGTCCTGTTACCATGCTGTTGGTCTGATAATACTGACTTTATAGGTTTCTGGTACCGACAGTTTAAAGGGTTCTGAGGCTTTAGTAGATAAAGTCAAAGACTGTGTGAGAAATTATCCTTAATACAACAGATTAAAAAAATTTCTGGATGCTGTTCCTTCATTCCTGTGTAGCAAGAGGCTTTGTTAGTATTTTTTCCAAACTGAAAGCTATCTAGAATATATAGGTATCCTTACAGCTACAGATCATAAGTAGAAAGCTTTGCACCATTGCATGAATCCAAAGCAAATCTTTAATGACCTCTGAAGTGCAAGTCAACATAAATGTTCTCTGATTAAATGTATCTATCCACAATCTTCTCTGGGAGTCTTCAACCAAAGGTCAGTGTTGCCTAGTCCCACACTCCAAGGGGAGAGGTACTAAAGAGAATCTTCTTTATCTGCTTGTTTCAGGGGAAAAAAATGCTTTCTTAAGCAGAATGCAATATATCCGTGATCAAGACACTATCACAAACTGGGACTGAGTGAATGTGAGATAATCCACGTGTGGGTGTCTAAAATGTAACCAGAGTTATTCATTCATGTTCAGGCTAAATATTTCTTTATTTGTTTCAGACTGTATTTTTGCAGGAAAACTTTGGCCAAAAAGTTTGGAGAATGACCCTAATCAGGAAGTTAAATCACCTGACACCATTTATTTGAGATGCTTTAACATCCCTGTTTTGGAACAAGAACTCAAAAATTGCGTTGACCTATAACTTCTACTTTTCTCTTAAGAATCTGAAAAAAAAAAATTAGAACAACTGGTACGTAACAGGCACATACCCCTGTAATTCCCTTAATTTTGATTGTTACAAGAAAGGTCAGAAGGCACAGTTATGACCAGAAGGTTCTCTCTTTCCTGTGTTCACAGTGCTCCCACTCCAATATGCACCACAGGCTCTTGTAACCCAAGAAATCATTTTACTTAGATACAAGAGAAGGGAAGAAACTGGGACTGAGAGAGTGAAGCTTGTGGAGGAGAGGATAGGATTGCATTTTCGAAGAGTTAGAAGAATGAAGTGACAAGTCAGAAATTGCTTTAGAATTACTGGGGAAGTAAAGGATAGAAGATGCTTCTTGGTGAAACACAGGAAGAATGGAGGCATTAATGTGAGAGATCACAGAAGAAAAGAGGGGTTAAAACAGACTGAATGAGAGAAATGGAATGATGTGAGAAAAGAATGAGCCATTCTGTAACTGGTGCAAAATAAGATACATGGAGAGATCAGGATGAAAGAAAATCCTACAAGAAGGCAGACAACTGGAAAGGAAAATGCAAAACAAGGAGTTAGACTAGTATACTAAACATGGAAAATCAGTTTGGGAATAGGACTGATTTAATTCTGACTCTCTTGTGCATATGTATTACGACAGTATTCAAATCGTATGGTACTTTCCTATAAGAACCTTGTTTCTTCTGTACACTAAGTGAGAAAGGATAACCATTTAAGACAGCCAAGTGCAGTCCAAGAGGACTGGATTCCAGCCCTTCCTCTTCCCCAGAGCTCTGGTGTATTAAGGGGTGGATCTCTTAAAATAGTTCAAAAGGAATTTGCAAACTACGTGTTCTTCATCATCTGGGAACCTGACATGAGACCCTGGAGCCTGATTTGTAGTGCTAAGTAAAGCAGTGGAAAGTCCAAAGTGTGTATTATGCCTAGAAAGAACCTGGTTGCCTCAGACTCAGATCATAGTTTGTCAATTCTTAATAAGCGCAGGACAATCCCACCACACCTCACAGAATATTATACATCTTTTATGTGGTGTGCTGGCACATGTATAGCAGAAAAGCTGATGAGGAACTTATTTTTTCTTTTATAGTTTGTTGAGCTGTATGCAAAAAATAGTCCTAACACCAAAAAGATAAGAATATTGAATTATTCAGCCCACATTAATGTACAGGCGTGATGCTCAGAACCATAAGACTAACAGAGCAGAATCTACAAACCCTCCAGCAACAGGTTTTTAAACATGCAGAAATAACACTAAGCAACTGTGACGATGCAATCCTGATCCAAATGAGGGAAAGGGAGAGTGAAAATCAAGAGACATCAAATACTCTACAGGAAAACCATGCTGGCTGAAGCTAATGTGGAGGCTAAGACCTGTAAATATCTTCTTGAATAAGATATTGACTGCCTAGATAATTCAGGATGTAGGTACCTAAAATTCAGCTAGGTAGAGATCCAACCTGAATGCTTTCTAAAGATGTTTCTACCTAGTGTTGAAGTTTTGGAAATCTATTTGCCATTCACACACTCATATGCTTTCCTTCCCTTGGCAGATATATATCTAATTCTTGACTAAATTTCTCTGTAAACTACAGTCAGGTAAACAAGCATCTAAATTCTCAAAATTCTGAGATGGTCTGACATCCATAGAGCTTATCTACTGCATTCCTTGAGACAGGTTTTCAGGTAAGAATACCTGCCACGTAGAGTGCAAGAAACAAGAACTATTTTGCAGTCAAGTAATGAGGATAGTCAACAGGGGGGAACAGAGATGAGCGAGTCTGGTCCCAGCTTCATAGGATTCTTTCTGGGTTTCAACCAACAGTGGTCTAATAAAAGATCAATACACATTCTGGGTAGCAGGCCTGGAATCTGATGTACTAAAATTAACCTTTCATTACTATCGCCATGTATTTATACTCTCAATCATAAAATATGTCAGCTTCATATGAAACTTCATACTACAGAGAAGAAAGAGATGTGTAATAGCTTGATGATAAAGGCACTTTTATGTGGTTAAATCTCTTCACTTCAAACAAAATCACAGATGTCCTGTTTCTGGAATAAGCCTCCTACACGTGGAACAGTGAATAAAAGCTGACTGCTGGTGTTGCATTCTAAGATGTGACGATGCAGGTATCTAGTATTCCTGTTTGGTTCTCTGTAGCCTCAGAAGATGCCTTCCTCTGGAGAACCAACTTACTCTCTGAGGCAGTCTACATTTCAAATAGATATAATAGGGATAGGTGTCCTTTATTTGGGCTGGATCAGTTACTGCAGATATTCAGGTTTTTTTCTGTACAAGCCTAAGTTCCTCCCAAAGGCACCTCAGACTTACTTGAAGCTGGCATAACTTAAGTTATATAAATTAAATATATAAATTTAGTTTACTAGATTTCATCCTTTTTCTTTCAGTTCTCATCTAAACTAGGATTTTTTTTTTCATAGCACTGATTGAGGTCATATTTCTAGAAAAGAAGTAATCAAGTAATTAGGACTCACAGTGTAATACATATGCATAAGAGAAATGAACTAAGAAAATCTAGATAATATTATTATTGCTGCTTACTATATTCCTATCACATGAATGCTTGACTATTTTATTAACTATGCAATTCTAATGTGGTTTTGTGCACAACACATAGAGGTACACTGTATCTTTAAATGATAATTTTGGATTTTAAAACAGAGAATATTTGAAGTTCTTAATTCGGGTCATAGCATCATAGAATCATAGAAGAATAGAATCATAGAATAGTTAGTGTTGGAAGGGACCTTAAAGATCATCTAGTTCCAACCCCCCTGACAATTTGATGCTACACTTTATTTCTTAATTTGTTATATAAGGGTTCTTTTATGGATCTCGTGGAAGAGAGATAAAACTTATGCCACCTGGCCTGTAGCATGATTTCTATCACACAGCCTACTCAGGCATCACTGGATTTGAGAGACAGCTGGCCAGGCATTTTTGTTCTTCTGTTGTTCATTTTAATTTTGCTGTTTATTAAAGTAATATTTTGAAATTGACATACTATTTTTCTGTTTCGCATTATTCTGTAACAAGAGATTTACCAGCAGGATCTGTTGTTAGAAAAGAAAAAGTAATTTTCTCACTTTATTTAAGAAATGCTTACAGCAATCATTTTATTAGGACCTAAGCTTATGTAGATGCAGAAACTGCCCTGGGGTGGTAAACACTTTGGCATAGCTGAGGTGATGTTGTTAAAGACATTTCTAATAAATCTTGACTGCTGAGGTTTGCTGAACCAAACTATTATTGCTGTCTGCTTGAGATGCTGACTGATCCGTTAGAAAAAAATACAAAAAAGACTGTCAAACTGAAGTGCCTCCAGGATATGAAGGCCAGAAAACTATGGAGGTTTTTAGCCTACAATAATCTAGATTTCTTCTTAAAATTTCTCTTTTTGTGACTTCATCTTGATTTCAATAATGCCAAATAGACACAAGCACATATTTTTATACATGATCAAATACACTGATGTTTTGTATTGACCAAAAAGTAAGTCTGATTTTTTTTTAAGTTAGAAATAAACCCAGTGGTTTCATGACAACTCTGACTCAGAAGGAGGTTCCACCAAGTAAACAAGAGATACTGTATGGAAAACACAAATTTAAGAACAGATTTTTCCCTATAAAGATATTGCAAAGCATCACTCTCTAAGTTAGAAAATTGCTGGCATGCTAATCTAAATCTAAAAGTTCAGGAAATAAGTACATGCTTTTCCAAGTACTGTAGAATTAATAAATATTCAGGAGAAAGGTGCACAGTAGTGAAAAAAATGAAAATTAGGGGTTTTCTTCAAAAAAAAGTAATAATGACGGGTTTTAATTCATCCAGTGATACAAGAGATAGAAAATTAATGGAATTACATGGAGAGAAGTGTGGAAAAGGAATTTGTGCCAGAATGTGGGACATTTATCACCAGGATAAGTTTCAGACTAACAAGTAAAGATGCAATCAAGAATCCTGTTGTGCATTTCCTGGTGAAAACAATGAAACAAACAGGTATAAACAGAAATGTCTGGAGCTCCTCATGCTTTTAGGGAATTCTACAGACACAAATATACCACAGCACACAACAAAATGTATACTTCCTGAGAACCATAAACCAGAGCTCAGAGCTCCGAGTTTGCTAGTTTCTCATGCCAAGAAGTAGCCAGAGTTCTGCACTGCTGCTGTACTGCTTCTAATACCCTTTTTTAAAGATCACCAGAGAATTCCTGTTCTTCTCTGCAGCCTGCATTGTAAACGTATCTTAAATTAATCCATTTTAAACTATCTACCACCCCTACTAAAAGTAGGCAGATGGGGGGACTTTTTGTTTCAGTCTAGCTGTAAGGCTGTTGCCAAGGTCTTAAGTTTGAGTTCTTCAGGAACTCTTGTCACAAACATTCTCTTTAGCTTTGACTGTTACTGACCTCTGTCAAAAAAACCCCAAAACTGTTAGAGGTCCACAGTGGCTCCACAGACATTGTGCAGAAACAAAACTGGGGCTAAAGACAACTCCTATCTATAAAATAATCCAACCAGAGGTGAGAGAGTAAGCCTCATATGATTTCACCTCTTGCTGGGTATTCTCTATTAAGAATTACATTTTCTTAAATGTAGTTTGACCAAAGTCATTTTTTTAAGGATATTAGTCTAAGCAGAACTGACAATTTTTGTGTCTATTTCTTTATTTTATATAATGTGATTAAAATAAGGAATAACGTTACTTCTACATTACAATATTTCATGAAACATGCAGGTTTCAGGTACACATTTCCTTTTAAAACTGAACAATTAATTGTCATATCATTCATTTATTTTTTACAATTCTAATAAGAAAATAAATATTAAAAGGCTACTTATGTCATGCACAATACTCACTTTTATGAACTACTTAAAAACTCATTGTACCCCCTCTCTAATTTCATTACCATGAGCCAACTTTCTTAAATCATGCTAAAGGATGTTGTAAATTTTTAATACAAAGACGCTTTATGGGAGTAGCATATCATATTATATTAACCTAAATCAATGCTATTAAGACATTACTTTTTAATATCAATATTTATCTTAGATTTTTTATTTTGTATTTACATTTATGCAGTTGTAAGACCTACTTTTGGAAAATAATATAATGTGAAAAAAAACATATTTTATCAAATATGAGTCATAACCAAAGCATTTCCTTCAGTCTTATGTAGAATTCATTTTTAAATATACATAATCTTTTTTTTCCATTTCAATATGAAATTTAGTTATCGCACTCTGATCATTTAGGTCATCCTTTTCATCTTTCCTTAAGCAACTGATCAAACAAGAGAAACATTTACACAGCTCCCACACAAAAAAATTAACTTCTCCAAAAAGATATTTTTTAAAAAGCAGGTAATATTCTACACACAAAAAGCTGAAGAACATGCAGCAAAGCAAGATAAGCATTGTAACACGTTAGTAAACCTACTTTTGTGTTAATCTACAACACTTTAGGAGTTTCCTAATGAAAAAAAGGCAAACAACTTGTACCTAACCAGAATACAAAAGCTAAACAGATTCAGTAAAATAATGGGAGAATTCGTTTTTTATTTAAATATAATTCTGGATATTTTGATGTGCTTTTAAAATGCAAGAATCAGTTTTCATACACAAGAAATTTTTTGTTTAAACAAGGTACAAATTTTTTGCCTATCTTCCACTCAGAGCGCTACTATTACTTGGAAAATGCAAAAAAAGGATGTCTTAAGTAATGATAATGAATGATTTAAAGAGACATTCATCTTTACATAATAACCTCAAGCACAAAGTAATTTATCACTTAAACAGTGCACACACTTTGTATGTGTGATGCATAGTCATCATCACTATTGAAACCTACATTAGTTTAATATTGGGTAAATGGCAAACAAAAACTACCTGTCTCTTTAAATTTTATTTTAATATTTTAACCCCCATGCAGAATTTTACAAGCTGCTCACAAGATGAAATGGAACTTGTTAATATGGATTAAAGCAACAGACTAGAAGTATGGGAAAACGGACTATAATGTAACGTTTTCCTACTATGCATTTTCCATAACAAACAAAAGAAAAAAATCACAACTTTGGTTTCTGTCAGGCAGACGAAGTCTTTACCTGAACCCTAGGAACAAAAGGCGTTGTTCTTCTACTAAGGCTTTGGCTCTGGTAAGCAAAATTAAAGAAAAAGCAATAAAACAAAACCAAAAAGGACAACACGCTGGAAACTAAAAGACCAAAAGTAAAAACAAAACCACGCGACTATTACTTTAAACACAGCTTTACACCAATGACATATTTATCTAACATACAGTCTTTTAATGCAATGCAGAAATTAAATCTGCAAATCTGTTACCAAATTATATCGAAAACCCATGATGGAAATTCTGGGAAGTCAGCAGGAATTTTTCCACTGACTTCGTAGGAGCAAGGATTTCACTTTACAGGTCTACAGATAGCATTTACAATACAATTAGAAAAACATTAACAAAAGGAGCATGTCAGCAAAGTGGGATTTAAAAGTGGGATAGGAAACATAAGTTCAACTTGATCATCTCTTTCAGGAAGATTATAGAAGCAGAGAGAGAAACAAGTACAGTTCACACACTGAGAGCTTTCTAGAGTAAGCAAGTAAAATAAAAGGGTTAGTCTTTTCTGCAACTTCAAGAGGCATTTCTACAAAAAGTTCTCCTAAATACTTCAAAAGTTATTAAAAGAATGTTAGTGGTATCTGGTATTAGCATTACCCTGTGGGAGGTACAATCAATGTATTTCAATTCTCTAGCTATCATGACAGAAATGACATGATATATACAGAAAACCCTTGTGTGAAGCGGGATTTAGAGCATTTAGCAAACTTAGTAGTTGCATTGCACACATAGATGCATTTGTAACTGGTTGGGGGGTTTTTTGTTTGTTTGTTTTGATGTAAGACTTTAGACCACATACAGCTTTGTGGCTTCCAGTGGCTACAAGGCCATGTCAGTACAGGCAATACTCCTAGGTTGCTGGACTAGCTACAGACTCCAACCAACCACTCTCCATCTTCAGTACAGGGTGACAGCTAATGGAGTGGCTCAGAAAGTGTCCTCAGTATGGGGAATGGACAGGAACAGAAGCATAATTTTGATATATTGGAAGTCCAACGAGTGGGTAAAAAGGAGCATGGGAATAGGCTACAACAACCACAGCAATTTGACATATTTGAATCTCCTTTACCACCCTGCTTGGTTTTCCTGAGATTATTGATCTATTTCAAAGTGATGGAAAAAAGCTACCACTCAGTATTCAGTAAAAAATGTGCCCAAAGTTATGGACACAGGCAGCACGACAACGCTGTTGCCACCCTCCTTGCTTACTTGGCATGCACAGATACTGGAGAAATATGTTCCATAAAACATGTGAAGTAATCTGCTCTCATACCAAAGCAAAAGAATATATACGAAAATTTGGCAGTGTGGATCACTGGGTTTGTCTGCTGTGCTTTGCAAAGTGCAGCAGCTGTACAGAGCCCAACTCTGCACAGGGAGTATTGCATAGCCTCATGTTTGGGTGCCAGAATGTGATTTACTCATGTACAATAAATGTAGAACTTCACCTTGCTTCTGTGGCACATTTCAAGAAAAATACAATATTCCAGAATATTGCAATCCTAGGAAGGATGGGCTATCTCCCACCATGCACCAAGGACCCTCCCATGACATACTGTGCCTTGGAAAATGAAGGGCAATAAGCACATTCCGTGCACTATCTAGAACTCTGAAAATGTTGACATTAGAGCAAAAGCAATTTACTTGTGTAGAGGTAGAAAAGGAAGAAAACAAATGGGAAGAGGTGAAAGAATGAAGGGGAGTAAGTCTCATATTTGATTTCACCTCCCCAGTATGCTGACATGTTATGTCCTTCACAATGTACAATATCTGCTAATACACTACAGAAATTATGACTATAATTAACATACTGGTATTTTTATTGCTTTACACACTGAATATGTATGGAAAATCTACTGAAGTGGTTCTGTGGTTCAGATGTACCAGAAAATTTATTAATATTATGAATTATATCCCTTTTCTGCTAGAGTTTCACAAGTACAAAAATGAAATATTGTAATTTTACACCTGCATCCATCTACAAAGTATTCTAGTCATACTATCAGTCTCTAAACCTAACTATTGCAAAAGCATTCCAAGTTACACTCTTCATGCAGTATTTAAAAAGAAGCCAGAATGCAGTAATGGAGAAGACCAACACACAAAGAATTACAGACTTTTTCAAAATGATATTTAGGGAAAATAAACCAGTGAAAAAAACACAGAAACCAGACAGCAAATAATAATAAAATGGTAATTGCAGTTATAGTCAGATACTCCTCTGAAAGAACAATGTGGATCAAAAATGACAGAATACAGATAAATTATGTATATGCTTTAGTAAATTATAGCACACAATAGCATACTGTAGCTGCATACAATTTGTTCCATTAAATATGTACTTGGGCAGGATAATTATTAATGGAAAGATGATTTTCTAGCTACATTAGATGGTTTGCTTCTTGAGAAATCCTATTAGCCAGCACTGGAGGGTCACTGTAACTTCGAAAGATGAAATGAGTTACACAGACCGATGCCAACACAAAGGAAAACACAGAAGACTGAACAGAGAAAGATATCCCTGAATAAGAGGCATCACTACAGTTAAACTGGCGAAAACCATCCTGAACATAAAGAAATACATTCCAAATCACTATTAATATAAAAACCCTTGAAGGTTCTGTAGCACTGTCTGAATAAGGATTCCTATATCCAGCTATTTATTCAGCTACTTCAGACCTCCACTAAACTGTAGGTATCTCCACTTCTGCCCCCAACTCCTCTATTTCTCAGCATATTAACCACAGCTGCCCTAACAACACCCTATGAGGACTATATGGTATCATCCAAAAGTAGAGGAAATACAGAAAATATGTCCAAAATCTTGCCTATCATCTGTTCCCTCAGATTCATCACACCTGTCGGAATTCAGCCACCATCACCCAGAATGGGAACTCTTCCACAGACAACAGCATCCTGTCCCTATCTACTGCCAGGATTCTGCAGTAATATCCCTGCCTGCGTACTCACCATAAAGAGAAAATTCCCAGTTACATTTGGAAATTAGTATTTTCTTCCATTTCCATCTTACTCAGCTATTAGGAATGAATAAGCTTTCTATCAACAGTTCTGTCTGAAAACAGCCAACAAAAAAACAGGGAAAACCAAAATACTGAAGTTCATTCATTTGGTAGTGTTCAAACTACCATATTTTGCGAAACATGAGGAGGTTTTTAAAATTCAGATTTTCCGTATCACTTCACTTTTCCTAAAATTCTAAAATTGGTGAATCTCACAGTTTACTCTAATTTTTCAAAATACCTCCTACTCTACAAGGAGTTATTTTTTACACTAATACTTCTCAAGTTCCAAAACTTTTTAAAGTTACGAAATGAGAAACCAAAATCCCATGAAGTGAAGGGAAAACTATTCGAGATACCTTCAAGACAAATAACCCTCCCAAATTCAAAGAGTAAAACAAAATTGTGATTTTTCTAAACTAACTTAAAATTTTACATCAAAAAGAAAACTCAAACATTTACTACTTTGAAAAAAAGTTTTTCTGTGAAATACTTCCAATTCTCTTGAAGTAATCTTTTGCTAAAAATGTATCTTATTCTGCACATTACAATATGCCTAGTTATGTGCTGTGTTGCCATCTTCAGACATTGTGACAGCCACACTTTCCTCACAAAGCAAAAGGTTTAGCACTAACCACCCAGAGCCTTGAGACAACAGCAACTGGAGGTGGATTGTGCTCTTAACGCAATAACATGAAATAGAGCTATTTCCAACTTCTCTTTAGCTTGTGAGGTAATAAAAATGTCCAAATTTTTAAACAGTCTACTAATGTTAGGTGTCTACATTGACACAGTGGGACTTTAATTTAGAGAGTTTCTGAGCATTTCTAACTCCAGTGTCAGTCAAACAGAGCTGTGTGTTCTCAGATATCAGCTGCTTTCAGAGGGAAATTATGATATCGTGTAGTAGTAAGTATTGTATATAATTGCATACAGTAGAGAGAGGAGTACACAGAGGACAAATTATTTGTTTTACTTAGATGCAAATGAATGTGATAAACTTATTAATAAAAGCATTTATATTTTGAAACAAAGACAAATAATTAAAAATAGCAACAGTTCAGTTAAACATAGAATTAATATGCCATTCCAAGACATAAAACCTTGTGAATTTTGTTATTCTCAGTAAATTAGAAAATACCTCCAAATTTCATGATGCTTTTCCTATTCACCTTCAGAACACAAAACCAACAGGTCTATTTACTCTACCAATAAAACTTAACCTCAGATTCCTGAAGATTTTGGTTTTGAAACTGAGGAATTGAGGAAATCAGTTCTGTGGTGTTCCTATTTGTATCATCATTCCACAGTGTCTGCATTGGATGTCTGAGCAGCTAACTATGGATCTTGAATTTCATGCTGGCTGATAGGCACCAAAACTTTTTGACAGCAAAGACTTAGTCAAAAGACATTTATTATCCCTGTGATTACACTTATAACTTTTTTTTTGCTACCCTGCAGAGCTATATTTCTTTTTAGAAACCACGCTCTTTATGTTTTTGGAGAGTTCATGTTCCCTTGTCATTGTATTTTTTGCAAAACATTCTTCATTCTACAGTCAAGATTTCTAGTTTTCCAGTTATCCAAAGGATTGAGTCTTTCAAAGTAGTTAAGTACAACAGTTAATGAAAATTAAGAATTATAGATTGTAAATGGCTGGTGTGATGCGCAAAACAAATCAAGCCTCATGTATTGCACAATGGAGCCAGCACGGCTGCTAAACAGACAGAAAAATATTTCTTCCTGTCCTCTGTCAACACCATAAACTATTTCTGCAAGACCTATAAACAGTCTCCTTTGATTTTATGCATAACTTTATGGCACACTCATTATCTAAACAGAAACAACTTGGAAGAAATATGAATGTGATATTCTCAAACTTATTTAACACCCATTTTGTACTGCTTCCATTCCATTCTCCTCTGCTTTTCAATGTGTAAAAAGCCAAAACTAAGCACTTTTGAAGTTGTAGATGACACAGAAAGGACTGTAAAACCCAAGTTCTTCAGTTTGGTAGGAAAAACTATCCTTTTAAAGAAATCATTCAGGAATTAGCATGTTCTCAATGAGAGTGAAGAACAGAAGTCAATAAACTGGTACAAAGAATACATTAGTAAACTATCAGAGGAATATTTGGGGAATGGTATATATGAAAGCTAGTGCAAAAGAAATAAGCAATATCGATGTCCAAGCACAGAGGTGATAAAATCTACCAGCTGTACATGTGTTATAGCTGGAAAGTGTATACACTCAACAGCACAAACATAACTGGAGGCCAACAGCAGTAATTTCTGAAATTTTGACTGTTACAGACTAGCTTACCGGAAAAATATACATGTTTCTATCTAATTTAACTTACACTACATTTCCAAAAGCAAAAAAAAAAACCTGAATGCCTCTATGGAACTTTGGTCCTGCCTATACTGTGTTATATAGCATTAACAAAAAAAATTAGCTAGTTTAACAAGAAATTTGTGCTACGGGTAGATTGTACTCTGCAGTGAGAGTTGCATACGCTGCAAAAAGAACATTAATATTAACGAAATGTTTACATACTGAAAGTTGTCCAGACAAGAACTGTGGAACATCCCTTAACATGCCAGGACTCATAGGAGAAGTCACTGAAATAGAAGGTCGGTCCATTTTTTGAGATTCAAATGAACTAGAACCTGTAATAATAAATAAAATTATTTTAAAAATAGTACCACTTACACATTTTTTCATAATGTTCTTCAAAGAAAAATTGGACAAATACAACTAAATATACAATAAAGTTGTGATATCACTTTTTTATCTATTTAAAATTACTACACAATGGTACTCTATCTTTTGGTGCTTGGATATAACCAAAAGATATCCAAGTTAAATACAGCTGCAAAATGTCATCTGAAGCAAATAGAGTGGAAAATTATTCAGATATTTCCAACTGCAATTATATCAGTAAATTGAAGGTCCAAAATTCCTAAATAATAAATACTTTCTGTGGTCAAAGGAATTCAGTCTTCTGAAGAGCACTTCTTATTTTGTACAATCAGACTAATTTTTAATCAGACTTTTACAAACCCATCAAGGTGCGCGTAATGCTTTTTGTGCACTTTGTTTCAAATCTACAAGGTTTGAAAACTGTCAGATGACAAGTTTTGACATGTAAAACATAAAGTAAAAAGCAATGTATTTTTATAAATACAAAAGACATTCCACATCTCACAAAACATTAAATGGATTCTATTTTAAGACTTGGCAGATCAGTGAAAAGTTACTGGAGGAGTTTTTCATATTATTACAATAAGTTTATTCCACTGCATTTATTCATGGCTTCTATTATAAAAGAGTTCTGAGACGACGATTAAAAAAAAATAACTGCAGGCTGGAATCCATCCTATCAGATCTAAGCCAAAGAAAAGTTATTTTTCCCCACATCGAATGCTGCCTTAGCTGATTTAAAGAGTGCTGAATGGTTCTAATAAAGCAGAATTATTCTGATTTCAAAGTAGTTCTCTTTCAGGCCACAAATTTAGAAGATTTCATCCTTGGATTTTTGTTTACAGGATTTAATTGAAATGCAAGACAACAAAATTCAAAATTATTACTAATGTTCTTGTATATGAGTTAAAATTATGTTTTCTGTTCAATAAAAAATAGCCAAAGCTTTATAACAAAATATCCTACCTAAATCAAAACATCCTGACTTTGGATAGATAATGCAGTAAGATGACTTATTGAGACAAACACAGACAAAGAGACAAGAGCTATACAGACTGTAGATGACATTTTTCAATCTATTTGTGCTTACATAAAAGAGAGAGAAGATTTTCCTACCCCACAATTGAAACTTACTGGACTCCAGCTGTGCATGTGTGCTGTCAGGTATTCTGGGAATGTCCCTGAAATCAGGAAAATTGAGACAGGCTGATCCTTTATCTAACAAGCATATTCAAAATTCAACCACACTATAACAGTTCTCAAGCCACCATGGAATGCCTCAGGAAAAGCATAATCTTCCCTCTGCCCCCAGCCATGGGGAAGATTTATCTTTTACCCAGTATAAATTATTTCAGTGATAAACTAAAATCTACAGAACAAGTGGTTTGGTGAATGCAGGAGAGAGGCTGCACAGTCACAAGTAAAATAATTCAATAAAAAAAATTCTCAGAGTTAATGGTAGACTGAAACTGTCAGTAGATTATTATGACATTATATATTATTTATTGGGCCCTCATTCAAGCATACTAGACTGCCAACAATGGTTATTCCAACGTCCTTTACTGTCCTTGAATCTCAAATTTGGCCAAGCTTACCTTCTCCATGAATAAATAAGATGAGCAATTTCAATTGGTAAAACTGCATACTTGCATATACATGAGATATTGCATTACCTGTATTAAATTGTGTGTACAGTTATGTAATTTCACAGCACTTTGTCACAATGACTAAGTACCTCATCATGCCCACCCACCCCCGAGAGGAACATTCTTCCTAGGGGGGGCAAACATTATTGTATGCTAATAAAAACTATCAATATGCTAATAAATCATTTTGGAGGTATTTGAGCAAAACCAAGCAAGATGAAGAGCTTCAGCCATGAGTCACAGCAAGAACAATGTATAAAATCATGATGGGTGTTTCAGCGTGGTTGGTTTCTTCAGGGCTTCACTGGAAGTCAGCACTCAGGTGCTTTCCCAGTAATTCAAATTAGTCAGAAGGCATGCAACTGGTGTAACTGCTCAAGGTAGACATGAAAAAAATCACTGCCTCTGTTGTTAGTAAGCAGAAACTGCCAGAAATTTACAAGGGCTATTGAAGAAGTAAACATTTAAGTTTGCATATTTAATACCTGTAAAATTTATAAAGGCATACAATACTTGCCTGTTTACTCAAAATTACACGTCTGAACCTGACATCTAATTTTTAAAAAGTATTTCTATCAGAGTAGTTGAGAAGAATGTCTTGAAAATATGTATCGTTTAGAACAGATTTAATATGAGTTTTCTGTAGACAGTTAAAACAAGAGTTGAAAACTTTGAACACTATCATTTGTGTTCCTAAAGCATACAGATCCCAGTATTTCACAGTAGTGTGAATGGTATTTCTTACAAGGAACTCTAATTGAGACAAACAAATGCAGGAGAAGCAGAGGTATTATCAAGCATTTCTTTACATTTTTAAATATGTTCCATTGCCAGCAAAATGTATAGAATAATTAATAAAACACAATGCATCATTCCTTCCAAATTCAAAACTGTAGTGGCTATGAAAATAAAACACATTTTAAACTATTTCTGAAAATTAGAAAGCAGAAAATAGTTAGCTACTACCAGTTCACACAAAATAGCAACTTGGTCATTAATTTTTATTTTAAGATAGAAAAAGGGATAAATTGCATGCCATAATTATATGATTTTTTTAAAGGAGCTTTCCATTATATTTTCCTTTATCAGCTTATCTTGCTGTCTTTAATTCTGATAGCAGTCAGCCCATGACAAAATAAAGAACTAACAATCATGTCTACTGGAATTTGGTTTGGTATTCAGAATATCAGGTTATAAGAAAAGATTCACTTTCTCAACTAATTTAATTGCTAGTAACTGTCTGAAGATTTCTGGCACAAGTTAGTCCAATGCCATGAGACCACCCAGACTCTCTTTATAAATAATAGGATATACCTCAATGCAAAAGTGAAATTCTTCACGTGGGCAACAATTATTCCAATCAAAATAATTATCACTTCATACATTGGGTAAATCTGTATTTCTAATGATATAAACATGTAGAAACTTTAATCCTGGGTCAGATAGGGACTATGGTGTTCTGATTCTACACAAACCTATGGCATTACATTTCCTTGGGCAAGCATAAGATATTAATTTCTATAATCCATTTGATTATGACCAGGAATCTTCTAAACTAAGAATATGGTGTTTTCAGTTCATCAACTCAAATGTCATGAAAAGCATTTCTGTAGTTCTACTGTTAATTTAAATATCCAAATAGTTACATACATGTAACATTAATCTAAAATCTTGCTGACTTGCAGAGAGCATTCATCACTAAGACTTCAGTTATAAACCAATTTAGAGTAGTAACTAGAGTTTTGGAAGTGAAAACTTTCTTTTACATCTACTGCAAAAAGACACTGAGAATCAAGTACACAAAACAACTCTTCTAATCCTGTCATGACTCAGAATGTGGTAAGCATTTAATGCTGAAGAAGGAATACTGAAAGCGCACATAGTTTTCTTTAAGGAATTATATATGAGCCATACTAATGACAGTAAGTGGAACACAGTGTAACATTACAGACGACATGATGGTAAAGAAAAGACAGTTATTTACTTGCACAAGCAAGAATACAGGAGGTTTCACAAAAAAAAAAGAGTACATAATTTTACATATTATATAAAAATCAAGATTCAAGTCATTAATCAAGAATTTTAACAATAGAGCATAACCACAGTTTCAAGGCCAATATAAGTTGGATCACTGACTAAAAAAACACAGAAGGGGACCTATTTTTGAACATATTAGCAGATAATGCCTAGGACTCTCTTAGACAATAGAGTTTCACACCAGCTCTTTCAACTTACAGGCAAGATCTGTAATTCTAGCTATGCTTTTGGTTTACAGAATTTTGATTATATGATTACTATTTACAAATACTATTTACAACATTTATGAATCTGTTTGATATGCTTTCCCCAGAAAGTTAAATTTAGCAAAATTTCTACCATATATAAAATAAAAATTTACAAAATTACTTACCCTATTGGTCTTGAAACGACAAGCTCCACTTGTGGCTCAGGTTTGGATTCTAAAATGATGTTATACACCTCCTCAAAGGTGGCTCCTTGTAGTAGCCTTCCATTCCATTCTAATACTTCATCACCTATAATTTCCATAATAACACTGCTTAGGACGTCAGCTGTGAACTGTCAGTTTACTGAATTGTGAAACCTGTATTACAGAACAAGTTTGGAGTATTTCATACAGGAAAATCCCAAGTATTAAAGGTTTTATGCTGCTGAGCTTCAAATATATGAATTTCATTGAAACAATCACCAGTAGGGCCCCTATTGAATTAGATATAGCTCTTACTCCTGTTGGTAATTCTGGCTTAGAAGAAACCCCAACATGCTCTTTAGAAACTCTAATCTTTAAAGCAGCATATCTCATCAATTTACTGTTTTGAAGACCCCTTTATCTCTACAAGTTTAGTATTTAAGGTTCAGGCAGTTCTCATGTTAATAGTTTATGTTTCTTGCACATTCTCCAGTCTAGCAAACCATGGGTTGTGTGTGGCAATAGAAGCAGTTTCTTATCTAAGCCGGTTCTGTTGATACATTTGTAATAGCTTGGTTTGCTCTAAATGAAATATACACCACAAAACAACTGGGCAGAACATCAGAGGAATATTGAGTATAAAAATATGAATAAAAATGTTAAAATATTATTTTGAACAATGGGAGAATTTATATATTTCACAAAAGCAGTAATGCCAATAGCCTAGTAACCAAATGTTGGGTTGAATTCTGCAGCAGTTAATTGCACCCATTTCACATAATTTCACATTTAATTAAACTCACTCACTTATTATCAACTTTAGAAAAGCAACTCAGCAGTATAGATATATAGTAGATACATACCTGGTCTAAGATGCCCCACTGTATCAGCTAAGCTTCCTTTTTTAACTTTGGTGATAAATGCACAGAGTCGACCTGATTCAGTCATCTTTCCTCCTACTACCTGTTTCAAAGAGAAAGTAGTTCCACAGAAAGAAAATTACTTTAAATAACCTAAATGTTCTGGCAACGGGAAGAAAAATTCAATTTCCTTCATTTTCAGGTAGCCCAGATAAGACAGATACACTTGAAAAAAACACCATGGGATTTTAGCCATGACAGGCTATGTTTGTACCTATTCTGGCTATTTGTGTAACTTAAACATAATGCAAATACTGAATGTTAAAGGTTAAGCTTTAGCAAATACAGGTATAGTATTTCACTGTATTATATATTGCCACTCCAAAAAAAGTAAGCTATTGGTCATTAGCCTGCTTGCTTTAACACTTTTTAGCTGGAAAGAGACATGGTAACATAAAAGAACTCACGATGTTCACACTAGTCATCAAACATCTCTATCAATTAATCAAATCCACTTTGTCTGGGCAAGCCAGATGAAAATACTTGTCACACTGAAGATTTCTCTACAGGAAACTTCAACAGGTTTCGATCTTAATATTTATCTCAGAATCAGTAGATTCAAATATCAGAGTTGGTTATAACTGCATAATCTGAAAATTCTTAATATTTCTTAACGTTCTTCATACTGGGAATTAAAGATTGTAATACTATATCCAGTTTAGATTACCCTCAAACATGTAAATACTTGAAAATTCAGTTCAGGATTAACTGTCTAAAATCATTCAGTGGCACTGTTAATCTCTTCTCCTGCATTTTCTGACATTAAGATAATAACATAAATACCTAAAGTGATGCTCAACTGCCTTCTCCACCGACTCAAAATACAAAATTTGTAAATTAAATTAAAAATACAAAGATTTCAAAACATGTTAGTATATACTATAAGTAAATATACTGATTTCATCCCTATCTGCAGCATATGACAGTTTGTGTACTTAATGCAAAGAGTGCCATGCTTGATGAGAAATGGAGAATTAATCAAACTTCATCATGATTTCTCACAAAAACTATGTTGATACAAAATAAATGCTTATTTACTGTGCATAATTCATTCTCACTGGACTAGTATTGCTCAAACTGCAAATAATGTCATACAAAAATGAAACCAAGATATGAGCTAGAAATAGCTCCATAATGTGTTCAAAGAGTGGTGCATCTTGAAAAAGGTGCAAACACATTAAATATACAAGAAATACTAATTAATTTACTGTCTTGTGTATTTAAACTGTAGCAAAACAAAAAATCAGAGGTGAAAAAGTCCAGAAGTATTTGCAGATTCTGCTGTGGACTGAAATGTCATTAACTTCCACGTGTCCCCCAGAGCTTCAAAAGGTACAATTTAATTTACAGATTTTTCTCGTCTTTTGGGGAACAGAAGTTATACCGTGGTGCGGTGCTCAATACTGAAGAAAGCAGAGGGCTTGGCTTGCGCAGCAAGAATGCAATTAGTACCTTGCAAAGCAGATATTCTCAGTAAACTTGTGACAACACTTGTACTCATTCTGCAAAACTACTCTTTGTAACATAATATAAAATGTCTCTATATTAAAACTTTGATAATGGTAAGACTTTATCGATATCATTATACATGCATCGTGCAACATGAGAATATTTTCATTATAAAGGTAGCTAGTTTAACCAGGAGAGGTGTTAGGTCCAAAATCTTTTTTTTACCAACCTTTAGTCCAAGCATTGCTCCTGAGTCTCTAGGCACACTTCCATCTTTTAGTCGTTTATTTAACAAAATCCGACCAATGAGACGATCTCCATCTTTGGATGGTTGCCAAGTTACCGGATGCTATCATATGGTGTTGATGGAAAACACAGTGAATAAGATTTCATAGAAAATATTTCAGTAATACTTTTAATTTTCTGATAAAATTTTAAACTGCCATGGAAGTATTATGATTACACTAATGTTTCATATAATAGAATGACAGAAAACTGTGCTGGAAAATATTTATTAGGACATATAATCCACACAATGTATTTTAATATTTAATAACATTATCTATTTTACTCAATCCAATTTGTAAATATCTAGAAAAATCTCTGCATCTTGATTAGACAGATGTAGACAGCTACATATAGTTATCTACATGCAATGACTATCCCTCCTGAGAACTGATAAAAACAAATGTAGAGGTCTAATATAAAAGTAATATTGAAAAAGAATTTTAATGTAAAATATAAATTTGATGTAAGATATGCTTTCTTTTTCTGCTATTCCAGATATGTCTGTTTTCTCTAAAACTGAAAAACGTTTTCAGTGTTTTACTTTCTTTCAGTAGCAGAATATTAAAAATTACAGAATACATTTTTTTAATTCTTAAAAAAATAAACAAATAAAGGATATGTTAAAAGGTATAGTCATTATTCTATTTAAATGTACTCTTGCTTTCCTTCTTCTTTCTAATTGCTTCACATATGAAGCATAGTTAGAGTGAATGTTATTACTCTATAACTATACAGGGGCACAGTGATACTTGCATATTAGCATAATTAATAAATTTTTAATATTTTATTTTTGTGTAATCATATCACTTCTTTATCGATAAATACCATTTCATGCTCTATTTCATGCAAAATTAGCAGGCACACATGAATCTGCTCCCATTACAACTAATAACTCTAAAAAGATTTATCATAATCTCCACCAAACAGAAAGCAAAAATAAAAAATACCAAAGCAGATGGCAAAGCCTTTAATTCTGCACAATACTGCACAAAAATAGCATGGCAACAAAACAAAAGAACAACCATGACAGTGAAAGGGAAAAAAGAAAAACAACTTTTCTGTGCAGAGAGACCCAATTTTTTCCCTTTTTCACCTGGGGTTTAAACTATTAATTTAATTTCAGCCCCAGGAGTTTGAACATAGTAAATCAAATAAGCCAATCAGTAGAATCCTTATTGTTAATTACTTTATACTTGAAGTAATAAAATGATATTCTATTATGCAACCATAAGAACATTTCTTTATGCCTCTTAATTTTTTTCTTAGGCTGCCAAACAGTAAAAGCTGCAAGCATGCAGAGACTTTTCATTTGTTTTTCTTTTCTGCACCTTTAGAAATGCTATATTGTCTCTAGAAACACCCTATCTTTTATTTTATGTACTATTTTAATGAGTGACAGAGAGCAAACAAAGACCAAATGAGCAGGTTAAAATGCAGGCTCCGTAATCTCAGTACCTTCTCGCTATGGCTATGTTCCTCGTTTAGAGTTGTGCTACTACACGTATCTACCCCAGAGTCTTTTATCTGGGGCTCAGACCATTCCAAGTCCTCTTCCAAAGAGTGGCCACCAAAGCACACCATTTTCTTTTGCCTCTCGGATAAGGTGTTAGAATCCGACAAAACTGCCTGCTCACTAGTTTTTCTTTTTCCCCTTTGACTCTCCCCTAAAGGTGTGGGATAAAAAAAAAAGATACAAAAAAGAAAACATGCAAAGGTGTAAATAAAACAAAGTAAACATGAAATTATTAAAGAAATCTAAATGGTAAGGCTCCACATGTCTCACCAAAGACATTGGGGAAGCCTCACTGCTATGCCAAGACGTATGGTCCAACCAGTTGTAATCCATGTCTCCTGTGAGAGTCAGACAGACAAGATAGTGCAGTAAAGGAAAGGTGAAAGAAAGGACAGACAAAGATACAGTAAAATCATAAAGACTTCTGATTCTCCTATTTGATTCATGACCTCTCCTAGCAGGACTTCCAAAATGCTTCCAAGGAAAGGTTAAGGCTTGAACAATGGGATATACTGAATGGCATGCAGCAAGGAAGAAGGTACATTTGTGTGTCTATATCTGCATAAAATTATGCACAATGTACAGCATCATTGCTTCAGAGTTTTCAACTGTTCCTATAAAATTGATAACAGTAAATTAAATAAAAAGGCAAATTGTATTGTATTCCTAACAGAATTTTCAGAAAGGAAAGCATTTGAATATGGAATATGGTGCCATCATAATCTAAAGAAAAGGGTTTTTCCTAAGGAACGTATTTCTTTGCTTGTCTAACATAAACTAGTACCTCCTCTAGTGACTTCAATAAAATACTTAAAACAGCTGTACAGTAGATGGTGTTTTAAGGAAGGTTAAGAGGACTGTTAATTATGATAGATTGGTAAGAAAAACAAATCTAGAAAATATTTTTAGAATAAAAAGCATATTAACTTTGCCTGAATTTCCCAGATAAATGTCTACTGGTTAAATATCAGGAAGAATTCTAGTAAGCATGGGTATCACATAACTGAGACTAAATATGTAGGGTTTTGACAAAATATATATATATTTTTAATAGAATCAGAATTTAACCTGTATGGCAGACATATGGTAGAAAGAAAGGCTTAAAAAAAACATTTCAAAGGAAAGATCTAAATCAACACTGCTGTCCGTAGAACTAGAGAGTGACTCATGTATTTTAATAAAACATTCTCTTTTATGTAGGTACTTCAAAGTGGAAATTATGCCCACACATTTTGCATTAAGATATTTCCCTCATTTTTTTCCAACTAGTGTTACTACATGTTATGTGAAAAGTATTTTGTTACTCCATGCAACATAATATTTTGATATTATTGTACGCCAGAAAATTCTATCAAATTTCATGAGCCAAAGAACATCAAACAAAGCAGTTCTGCTCTTTTTAGTACAAAACACAAATGACATTTTTCTGTTTCCATTAGTTCAGATCCTGCTTTGACATTGCTCAGTTTAGTAATCTGAAACTATATCAATAAATTGGTAACAGGTGTAAACATAGTTTACACACTTCTCTAGAAAACTTTACAGAGATGATCTGAAGATAATGTCTCATAAAACTGAGCTACCTAAAGCTAATAGATGCTTTAAAAAATAAAATATAGTCTTCTCAAATAGATAATACGTACAATGAGAAATATGTTCTCTTTTATTTGTTTTCTCCTAGTATCTTGACATGCATACGCTATATGGAAAAATAAACAAGTCTTATTTCCATTTTAAAGAAGGAAATGTATGGAATACAAAGGTTTTATTTACAAAAGGACACTTTGAACTTAGCCCTTACATTTTTCAGAAACATTATGGAATATTAAATATTATTTTCTTACATAAAACAGTGGGAATGGACCCCATGAAATTATTTTGAAGCTTTATTTCATTCATAAGTAATAAATGGGCCTATTGTAAATGTATTAACTGTGTTTCTTGGTTATTGAAAAGAACATAACATTATAAAATGGGAAATCCTCACCAAAACTGCTTTCTGATGACAGTTAACATCTTGACTACACACAGATAAAAGTGTAGCTATCCTTCTAGTGGGAAAATAAATATTCTTCTGAAAGCTAATAACATTTTGCAAAAGGTACTTCTGGTGTGGAATTTCCAGTGCTGTCTTACTTCAGTCTCCAAAGGTATTGCTTCAGAGGAACTGAGTGAAATCATCAGTGAGCTCATGAAAATCTAGACTTTACTGCACAAATATGCATTTAGAGATACCAGAAGACAGCAGGAGTTTCAGTGTACATTTTGCCTATTTACAATACGGGTTTTAAAATATATTTTAAAATTGATCTCAGATGAGGAAAACTCACTAAATTGTAGTAATGATGGCTTCTTACTGAATCCAGTTCCTCTTTCTGAGAAAAGTTGTATTTACATTGAAATGACTAAATTTAAACATAGATATCTATGATTAGGCATTAAGAATCCACTACTCAAAACTAATGGCCATTTTTAATGGTTTTAAAATTCTCAGCAACAATCTCAACTAGCACCCATAATCCAAAAGCAGCCATCAGAAAGGCATCGAGGAGAATAGCTATTATATCCTTAGTATTCTACATAGCATAGTGAACACAGCACTTTACCTGCACTCTATGAAACCCATCATGGCATTCCTATCAAACTGAATTTTCACTTGTATGTTTACAAAGAAAACAACTTTTTATAAAGAGGAAAATAAGTTACAGAAAAGACGAGGCCCCTGTGACGTACTGACCATAGACATATTCCCACCACAAATGTGTATTTATCTAGTCACCAAAAACTGGTCCAGTCTTCACTTGCTACTTGCATGTCCAAAATATGTGCATATAAACAGACAGAAATTAAATTAGCTTTGCAGCAACGGTACTTTCCAATATAGATGTCCTCTACATACATAACTTCATCCTATAGGTGTGAACATCAGTAAATGTTGAGCAGTGTTGGACCCTAACAGTCCAGTGTATACACATCCACATTTGAAGCATAAACTGATTTTCACTTAGAGAAAAGGTCCTTAACAGACCTATCCAAAATAGGTGATATTATTGATATTGCATTTTAAGTTATTGAGAGTGATAAAATTATTAAGAGTAATAACTTAAATAATAACTTAATAAACTTAATAATAACTTAATAAACTTAAATTTTTAAAAAAACTTCCCAATATACAGTAAACATAAAATACATTTGTTATTTTCCTACTATAGAACTTCAAATTGCTGTCTACTTTGGGGGGATTAAAATCTCTTATGGGAAGTACTTTTACCTCTTTTTAGAGAAATTTTACTAATATAATTGACTTTGATTTCTTCTACCCAAACTTTGGATGCTTATTGTACAGATCTGTACATCTGAATTAATCAGATTATGTTCCTTTTCGCTGAAAGAAAACTATACTTTTGATCTGTTTTTGATGTGTGGTACTTCTAGGTGAGATAAATCATACCTTCATCATACCCAGAAAGTCTTATGTCTCCTCCACTGCTTATAAAAGAGGTCTCAGTGGCTTATTCAGATGCTCATCACCTTTTAGCTAGGAGGATATTATTACTCAAAATTACTGCTTTGACACAGTCTCAACTATTTGTTTACATATCCAAGAAAATACTAAAATCAGCGCAGAAAGGATTCCAGACTTATAGAAGTTCTCAGAGAAGGTAAATCTAACAGACTGATTTTATACAATTAGAAATACCAAATATTTCTTTTAATATCTCATTTTAAAAGATCCTGTTTATCAAATGAGAAGCCCTGAACTTAAATCTGCAGAGAAATACATGCCTCGTCAAGCCTGTTGCCTTATCAAAGCAGTCACACTTCTTGCTCTACAATTTTCTCCTCTCCTTTTCAGTCAAGGTACAGAAAGCTGATATACTTTGTAACTTACTTGTGTCTCACAGTAAACAATTACTCTAAAATTAAAATGATAAGAAAATAAGCAACAACTCCAATCAACGGCTGTCTTGTTTATACCTGCATTTTTTTCTATTAAAATATGTATCTATGTTTCTCAAAAATTATCATAGAAATCATAAATGACAAAGCCCTTGTAGATCATCAAGATTTTGCCCTTTATACTGCATTAAGTAATCTAAATGACAGGTCTAAATATTATAAAGTTAAGTAAATGCAATCAAGTTTTTATTAATTAAATATTTAAACTTCTAAAAATATACCCATGGTGACTGTCTGGTGTCCCCATGGCTTACCACATTTCTAAGAGAAACATGTATTGCTTAGTACACCCGCAGCTTTTTGAGGTACAATGAATTACTTGATAAAATCACTGGACATACATTGTTCAGTGCAAGTCTTAGAAATATTAAAATCTTGACTGGGTAAATGATTTGTGAAATCTTTCTAAGTTGAAAGTAATACACGTAAGACAATGCTTTGTTTCTTTACAAGAAAAATTGCTAAACCAAAATCTTTCCATATCAAAGACAGTGCAGTTTTAATTCTGACTACCAGAGAATCCACTTGCTGGTCTCTTAGATATTTTTTTTCCAGAATAACAGATGCTTTATTATTCAGAATATGTGCATTTAGGGTGTGCAGCAGAAATTACTCTGAAAAAATATTACCTCATTGATAAATTATTTAGGCTATAATATCAAATCCATCTTTCATGGAAAAGGGAACTAATATATTACTAAAAGAGACATAATCTTATCGAATGGCATTATAAGAGCATTCAGATGCCTTATGAGCTCAGCAGTACAGTGGGATGTGAGAAGGGACAGTGAACTTTATGCATATATGGAAAGCTTGCATGGACAAATCAGGTTCGGGGGGAAATCACATCAGTGACCTAACCTTTCTGTATAAATGGTGTTAATCTGAAATCTTTGTAACCTTACCTATGTTTAGTTTTCTTTAGTCAAAACCAAATAGGCAGAGGAAAAAATTCTCTTCTCCTGTACCCAGGAACACGCAGCAATGGGAACTTCCCATAGCAATGACAGCATATATTTAAAATAATTCCATTCCATTTCCATTACCCTTCTATTTTAATGTTTGAGTACATACTTCTTTTTCTTCTTAGAACAGCTTTTGCCAGAAATACGTTACTTTTAAAAGACATTAGGTAACGTAAATCTAACATACATAGTGTGTGTCTATGCTTTCTTGAGTGTTGCCTAAATTCATAGTAAACTCCAAAGCCTTTTGTCTTCTGAACAGTTTAGACATAAGATGCTTAATTTAATTGGCCATTCTACATGTAAAGTCACTTGAAACACTCTAACTTGCTTAAAACCATCACACAGGATTTATGGATGATCCCCTCGCTTCCTACCTAAACAAGGATCTACCTAAACTGGAAAGTTCTTCCTTTAGTAAATTAAAAACATTATCTTGCATTGAATCAGGTAAAGGAGAAATATGTTTCCTCAAATCCAAATCTCTGCCAAAAAAAAAGGACAGGACATACAACTTAAAATTCTTCAAGCTGCAGGGTCTACCTGGCTACATAATCCAGGCTAAATCCATACCAGATACCTACTACATGAGCTAATGATTATGCATGTGTCTCATGTGTCATTGCTCAAAACTACAAATCACTGAGCCTTGCAATTCAGTATGTATATTCCCCTCCAAGCTGATTTTCAGCATGAGGCTATAACAAGCAGAGATACATCCCATGTTCCTTTACCTTCCTCTTAAATTCAAGGATCCCAGTGAAGCCCTGCACCAGAAGGGCTCTGGAGGGAAGTGGAAAGTGCACTACAGCTATTGAAGAACTTGCATGTAAGCAGATTGCTTTCTATGTTTGCAGTCCATCTAGACAGCCACACAACAGGTGACTCCAAAAAAGACCTACGCTGCCAGAATTACCTGGAAGTGATTATATGAGTGCTTGAACAATTGCTTTCTCAGCTCTGGGTACCTCAGTGGCATGCTAAGATTTGGTGCAGGAACAAATACAAAGGTGCATGGCACATGGAAAGCACAGGAGTATATTTCAGCAGAGTCACTAATGTACTATGAGCACTAATTAAAAAAGGATGTTTCTTCTTGCAGGTCTTATAGCAGGCTTTGAAAGTTCCTACCATACATTTCAGTATTTCTTGTTTGGAAGTAATTATTTCTCTGTCAGCTTTTGACTTTGAACTACCTAGGAAAACGTCTGGTGGATCTGGTCCAGCTGAAACAAAAATAGAGGCATTAAGAAAAAAGTTCCTATGCACAATTCAGCAGAGACTTCTGATGTGGAGCTTAGAGTACCAGTAGATGTTATAGTAATAGAATCATAGAATAACCAGGTTGGAAGAGACCCACTGGATCATCGAGTCCAACCGTTCCTATCAAACACTAAACCATGCCCCTCAGCACCTCATCCACCCATGCCTTAAACACCTCCTGGGAAGGTGAATCAACCAAGGAGACGGGGAATCACAGAAAAAATGCATACCCATGTGGCAAGAATGATGACATGAAGAGCATGAGAGTACTGACTTAGAGATACTGTCACCAAAGAAACTTCTCTGGTCTACATCGGTCAGTCATTAAGAATTTTAAAATCTCTTGATTTTGGTTTGGGTTTGATTATTCTTTTTTAATTGATACTTGTCAGGGAAACATAAAAAAAGGAAAAAAAAAGACCACCCTGGTTTATCCTCAAACAATAAGTAACCCTGTTTTCAACTAAGGCTAACACTGCTCAACAGAAAATATATTAACGGAAAGAATTGTCTAATGTAAAGAGTGAAAAGGTTTCAGTATGACTATTTTGTTCTGGTTGTCTTTCTGAAGCTCAGACTCAGCACCATTACTGATAAAAGAATATTTACGGGAAGTATTTCCTTAATTAAGTTTGGCTGGAAGGATTTAAATTAGAGGAAAGAATTTCTTCAAAATTATGGTTTTGAAAATGAAATTAGGTTTGGTCTATTAGTCAAATATTTATGATTAAAAGAAAAAACTCACCAGACTCCCACTGGAAGAGATGCTTCCAGTCACAGCACAGTGCACATACTAGATGACCTCACACAGTTATAGCCATGCCTTTCATATGACACCTGGAGTGTTCCTGTAAATGTCTCAGCACGGCCTCTACCATGCGATCAAGGACACAAACCACACTCTGGGTCACCAAAAAAACAGGCTATTAAGAAGTCATGGGGAACTCCTAGACAATTTGTACCAGTGACCTAGTTCACCACTGCCATTTGATTAATATTAATGATGAAGTTTCACACATTTGCACCCTTTTGTCATATGTTCACTGCTACACTATTTCTAATAAGATAGGGGAAAAAATGAAACTAATGATGCATGATCACCTATGGATTTCTCTGTGGTGTGATTGTTTTTAAGACATGGTCTTAGGACAATATTATTCCAAATTATACTTTTGGTCCTACTTATGGCCTCTCCACTTTTCAACTTCTTCCTTCTGCATTTTCTCTGTGGGCAGTTTTGAGTCTATGCCTGGAAAAGAAAATTCCTTCAGCAGAGCATTCTTTAGAAAGCTTAGAAAAGTTTGTATTTCTGGATCATGCCCAGTAGTAAATAAACAAAAGCAATTTACTAATTTTTATCATTATTCTAAATAGCCTGAAGTTTAAATCCCTTCTCAGACAATATGCCTTTTTCTTCCCTGTTCATATGCACAAAGACCATACATATGCTCATGGGCTGACCTCACACATTTTCCTTGCTTGCCTCTCACTACCACTCATGCCTCCACTCTCAGGTTCCAACTGACAGTTTCATTGCAAATTCCTCACCATCTCAGTCTTGGAGCCAATATCAACAATAACAGCTTGCCTATACCTGAATCATGAACCCATTTAAAGAGGAAATAAGCACTATTAGTATTGCAGTGGAGAGCAAAACTCTTGAAGAACTGCATATCTGCCCCTTGTTTCAGCAGCTCAGTCTTCTGTAACACTGTGATGATATTCCCATCACCTAAAAGCAGATAACCTAATTAGGTGTCTTAAATGAGTCTACCTTTCTTCTCTGACTAGGCTCACTGAAAGTTAACAAGCTCTTTGATACAATGTACATAGGGATTAACTAGCGTCTGGAAGGTGAGAAAAGTCTTTATATTTCCTAAATCACTGGCTGAGAAAAATAAGTCAACTTGTAGCTAAGGAAGTGCTTAAGATCCAATAGTTCTATGACATCTTGGAGCTGCTGCACAGCTGGGAACTGATCTGCACTTGCACAACAAATTCCTTCCTCAGATGTTGAAAATAGTCCAGGCAAATTCAGCAAGGCAACAGCAAACCTGCCAAGCCAGTTGGAAAAGAGCCTTATTGCATCCTGGAAGGGAACTCTCTTCATAATTGGAGTACCATAAAAACTGGTAAGAAACAGCCACAATGTTTAAGAAACAGGTTTTGTGTGCTCAGGATGGCTATTTCCATTAGATTTTGCTTCTCATTACAATTTTATTTACACTCACCAAGGGAAGCTTGGTTAAACTGAAGAAATAAGTAGCTTCAGAAAAACTTAATTTAGAGTTAGTAGCCATATTTATTAATACAATTCACTTTATGCTGGCTTACCCTATATTCAGCTTTCCACTGATATAAATTGTTGTGACTTTGGCAAAATGACTGTCAGAGTAACTCCAACAAGGCTGTCTGGCATCTGGAAGTCTCAGGGGCATAGGATTTACTGCACATGCTTTGAATCCTAAATGTGAACCTATTTCTATTTAGACATTTATGACAGACGTATGAGCTGTCTGCCTTCGGGAGGCAGTGTTTAATCAGGTATATTTGAAATTCTTTTAAAAATGGGCATCTGCTGACAGGGAGTATCTAATATTTTCTTCAAATGATACCTTTAAAGCTATTAGAGCAGCTGAAGCTAATACAAATAATAAAAATATATCTTTATTTTCTCAACATGTTTACATATGCATAGATCCTTCTAATACTTATTAGTAACAGAAAAAACTACAGAACAATAACCTCTTATACTGGGTACTTATTTACTTTCAAGCTTTAGTGCTTTGATGTCAACACTAGTTATTATAGAAAATAACCCTAAGCTACTTTGAATCAGTATATCTTAATTACTAAGGAAGCCTTATATTTACAGAGTGAAGACAACAGAAGACCATGAAAGACAGCAGTGGAATAGAATCATAGAATCACCAGGTTGGAAAAGACTTCTTGGATCATCAAGTCCAACCATTCCTATCTGCCACTAAATCACGTCCCTGAGCACCTTGTCTACAAGTCTTTTAAACACCTCCAGGGATGGTCAAACACCTCCCTGGGCAGCCTGTTCCAGTGCCCAATGACCCTTTCTGTGAAAATTTTCATCCTAATGTCCAGCCTAAATCTCCCCTGGTGGAGCTTGAGGCCATTCCCTCTTGTCCTGTCCCCTGTCACTTGGGAGAAGAGGCCAGCTCCCTCTTCTCTACAATCTCCCTTCAAGTAGTTATAGAGAGCAATAAGGTCTCCTCTCAGCCTCCTCTTCTCCAGGCTAAATAACCCCAGTTCCCTCAGCCAATCCTTGTAAGACTTATTCTCCAGCTCTTTCACCAGTTTCATTGATCTCTGGACTCGCTCCAGAGCCTCAGCATCCTTCTTGTGGGGAGGAGCACAGAACTGAACACAGCATTCAAGGAGTGGTCTCACCAGTGCTGAGTACAGAGGGAGAATAACCTCCCTGAACCTGCTAGTCACGCCATTTCTGATAGAAGCCAAGATGCCATTGGCCTTCTTGGTCACCTGGGCACACCGCTGGCTCATGTTCAGTCGCTGTCAACCAACACCCCCAGCTCCCTCTCCCCCAGGCAGCTTTCCAGTCAGACTTGTAGTCTGTAGCTCTGCAGAGGGTTTTTGACATTTGGCCTTGTTAAACCTCAAGCCATTGGTCTCAAGCCATTGGTTCAGCCTATTCAGATCCATTTTCAGAGCCTCCCTACCCTCCAGCAGATCGATTCTTTATGAGATGTGATGTCAAAGGCATAAACAAGAACAGAAACTTAGCATGTCAGTTATACTAATGACAGAATTGTATTAATTTCAGCAAGAGAACAATCAACCACAAGTAAGGCAGAAACAGTGAATATGTCAGGAAGGAAAGAAAAATACTCTTAGCTTAGTTTTAAAGTAATACAAGTATACTAGTTCATAATAGCTTTCTATATTTTATCCCCAAAGTCACACAGAGATGATTCCAACAAGAGTAGACACTACTAACACAGAGACACCATTGGCATATAATGATCTAGAATTGGCACAGCATTATGGCAAATCACTATGTATGAGAAATAATACATCTGTGCATCTAATAGAACAAAACAACAACAATAATAATGTATGTCATCATTTAAAAACAGAAATATTTAAAATTTTTAAGTGAAACAATTTTATAAAATAATCAAAATAATATCTAAGTTCCAGTTCACCATTTCCTTTTTCTGTTCAGTTATTAGGTTTTGTTTGGGAGGGAAAAAAACCTCCACTTTTACCCTTGGACTTCACTGTTGCCCTGTAAGGACAGCTGGAGGGAAGGAATAACACAGAAAAGGTTTTGAGCATGCTATCCCAAATAATTTTTTACAAACTCTCAACAGGCACAGTAAAGGACTTTAAATTCACTTTAAATGTCATGATCACTGATGAGGAAATGCATATTTTAGAATAGAAATAAGATTAACTTTAAAAACAAAATATTCTCTATTGCAACTTGAATAAGTAGGCATTTTGAATAGAAAATCACAACTCAGGGGCTAAGATTACTTCTTTTCTTGACTGTAATTCTCAGTTTGCGTTGTGCAGAAAACTGTACGCAAATTCTAAAATTCTACCTAACAATCAAGAGGGAAATACAACTACTATGGTATAACATGACCAGTTTAAGATTAAACTCTTTCTAACAAGGAAATACAGTATTTCAATATAAAACACAGCAGTTGTTTTTTTTCCTTTAAAGCTGATCTAAGATTTCACATGTGGAATACTAATAACAGCCTTGTCTAAATAAGTGTAATTTTTAACTAATTCAAACTGCTACCTTCTCAAAACTGATTTCTTAACAGCAGCAGACTCAACATAGGCTCAGCAGTGTTAAAGTTATTTAAGAAACAAGAGCTTAATCACAGCATTAAATTCAAAGAATCATCCACCCATGGCAGCACACATGCCATAAAGGGTCTGAAAATATGCAGTGCATCTGCTGAGGCAGTAAGCTGGAGTGGCAGCAAAAAAAGCAATGCAAGAGGGTTTTTCATCATCTTGACACTGTGGTAAAAGCCTCTGTAAACTAGTAATTGAATCATTAATTATTGATCTCCCCTTTGATAGTCATGAATAAACTAATTCGGTATATGTAAAAAAAAAGGTATTGTTCTGAGTTTGGTTGCATGTTATTTTTGTCATACTATCTTCCTTGAAGGAACTTAATTACCTCTGTAAAGATAAACAGAAAGCCTGAAAATGAAACTCCAGAATATTCCTGAAGTAACAATCAAAACAAGCTGTCTAATTTAGCTTCATACGTTCTATGTGCATGCTTGAAAGCAAGATACTATACAATCAAATTATTTTAGAGCAATTATCTGTTATATCTGGTTTACAGTTTAAAGAGTATATGTACAGAAATGAATTTCCAATTACTCTGGAGTTTTTAAGATGCCTTAGCACCATCAACCTTATTTTTTGCTTATACATGTTTATATGTATGTAGGTACATGCAGGAAAATTCACATACATGTCACCTTCAGAGGAAGGTTAGGCTGCAAAATAAAACATTCAGAAGACGAGTAATACAAGACTTAAGTTTTCCATGAAGCCTTAATTTCACCTCTATACAAATGTATTAATGTATAAACTTTCATAATATGATAGCAAGTTCCTCCTATTCCCTAGGACCACAGTCATCGTCTGTGCACAGAACAAAGTGTGCAGATTAAATAAGTAGCTAATCAATATTTTGTTTCTTCAGTTAATGACCCCTTTCATTAGCTAGTCAGCATTATCTAAATGCAGTGCTAAATACAAAATTATTTGTCTCCTGAGAGTATTTCTCTGGTGCTCTCAGCGTATGTTAGTTCTGCAGGAGTCAGGGTTAAATTAAAGGAATTTTTCTGTGTGGCCTGTCTGCATAATGCAATTAAGTGGGTGCTACAATTACCCTCTTTTAAAATGAGCTGCTGATATACAGACATACAAGTGAAAGCTATTAAATGTTCCAAACAACTTTCAGTGCCAAACTTGGGAAATATTTGATTTTTTTTCAATAATTTGCAGGTTTGTACTACTGCCTTTTCCTAACTTTAATTATACTCATGCTTAGTAAGAGACATGAATTTATAAAAATCTACTTATCAAACCAATATTAAATTTTACTATATAATTAAAACAAAGAAAAAATCCCTCCTCCCAACGTTCATCCAAGACTGCTCACATTTATGCATACAAACTGGATGGAAATCTCCTTTGAGTAGAAATTTTCTAAGAATGCTCCTTGCAGAAAACCAACATGGTTAGCAAAATGTTGTGGAGATAATAAGGGTAAAATTATTAAAGCTGTATATATAGAGAGAGATATAGATACATTCACATTCCAAAACTAATTTTGAATCCTAATGATAAAGAGATTTCTTAATTATAATTTTCAGGGTCTTTATGATTTCAAAAGAATACAGAACAATTGAAGAGGGTTCCACAAAAGAACAGTTGGTTGACATTAGCTTTGTAATTATTTCATTTAGCTGAATACATAAATAAGCATATTGCTCAGGGACCTTCCCACAGTCAACAAGAACTACTGCCATAATTATAGCCTTGATGGTAGCTGAAGCTGCAATAAAAGTTACATAAGGGATTTAATCTCAGTCTTCTGTTTTTATATGATCACAATTATCCAAAAATATATCTCTTGAGGCTAACTATTTCCAGAATAAGTTTAAGAAAAAGGTCGGTATTTTTCACTGGTTTTTAAGGACAAGTCCCTCACATCCTTCACTTGTTCATCTTTAAGGAAAGTTGAGGTGAGAAAAAATTTATAATACTTATTGCCTGCAAAAACAGCAGGGAATTTCACTTCATAAACTGGATCAGGTCCTACATTATGAAGACTCTTATAGCACAAAGCAGTTCTTCAGACAGTGTAACTGATGTAGCTCACACCAAAATATCTTTTCAGAAGCAAACAAATAGTGTAGATTAAGCCTGGACCACCATTCTATTCTCCAGGTAGAATGATATTCACAGAATAGAACTTGCCCGTTCCTGATGTAAACAATGAAAATATACTGCTCCAAATGAGGTTAATAAATCATTCGTGTTATAATTATATCAAGGATAAAACCCCAAAATTTTTCAAAAACCATCAAAACACTTTAGATAGAATCGATAGAAGCATGCGAGATATTTGTGGTGCAGGCATTTGCAAATCATTCTCCTCTCCCTTGCTTCAGTTGCTCATTTTTCTAGGTGTGTGCCATACTTAACAATATAATTAACACAGATTAATACAACCCTTCAAATAAAAGGCTCTTCACATTTTCCTTTTCCTTTATCTTCAGATAAACTGCTATTGTACTAACCCACTACTACCTAAAGACGACTAGCAGCAAATAATGTTCTCTCCATCATCTGTCCCGTTCAGTTATACACTTCACTCATTAACTATTTATTCATCTCTGTAAAGCATGCATCTGAAAGCTTTTAATGAGGAAACATAACAAGAAAAAAGAAAATTACATAAAGAAAAATATCTTTTTTTATTATTTTAAATTAAAAGTGTCAGAAACCCGTGGAAATAAAGTTCCAGGGAGTTCCCATTATACAAATACTACTGTTAGGTAAGAACTTTTTGTTGCCTTTTATTGTGAAGAAGAAAGTAGGGCAGGGGTTGGCTTTTTTACTCATCATGCTTTCTTGGTATCTGTGTACAGAATTTGGATGTGAAAAAAATGGTTACAGGATCCAGCTGGCATAGGTGCCATCACAATGACCTTACCAGATATAGCCAGCTGACTTGCAAACAGAAGGATCATTCTCCTGATTTAAATCTGGCAGTGAACACTTGGGATTGCATCCATTAGTCCCTTGAAAGACTGCTCAGCAAATTTTTCTTAAGAGTTCCCAGAAACAGTCTTTTCTGCCTGTGTCTGCTAAGCACAGATAAAATACCAGAGAGTGTCTTTGCTGTGCTGCAAGAACTGCAGTCCTTGTCCAAGCCAGGGTTTTACAGAAAACAAAGGCTTTGAATAAGCTATCAGACAACAAATACATTATGATTAAAATATTGTATTATCTGAATCTATCATTTTTTGTCTGTGACATTATTTTTAATTTTAATCTCAGTACTCTTCTGTTGCTGCCTACAAGTAAATGCAAGTAAATTTGGACTATTTGTACCCATCAAAAGAAAATAAAATTAGCTTAAATTTAAATCTTCATTAGTAATACATATAATGAAACAACATTTATTACTGTACATTTCATAATAGATTGTGATTTTTATTTCCCATTTCTAGAATTGATTTGTTGACTTAAAGAGATACCACAGGTTTTTTTCAAACATAAGATTGGCTATGGACTGTAAACAACACAAGCCGTTAAAGACATTTTAGGGTGACATTGCTGTTCCTGCCTATTTTTTTTTTTAGATCATCCTCTGTCAAATCTGATAAAGAACTGGCAAGTATGATATGCTTTGGGAATAACAACTTTGGCAAACTACATGTCTCAACAAAAACAGTTATAGAATTTAACTGCTTCTCTGCCATAATACAGAATTGTTTCCTTTTCTTTCATGTTTTCAAATGAGATATTTCTGAAAAAATGGCTTTCACATTTCATATATTAGTGTGTTCTTTAGATCACTCTCCTATAATTTTCTTTTAATTTTTTTACATCCTTTCTTTCATAAGCAAAGAATAATAAGCAATTTTTAATTTCTTTTAGTCATGTCAGAAACAACAAAGGTTGATCATACAGAAATCCTTTACTCCCTGGCCTTCATATATTTCTAAGAATAAGAGTATCCCAATGGGGGGGAAGGTAAAAAATTTGCTGCATATACCAAGTGCTGCATATACCAAGAACTTAACAGAAGTTTACGAGTTCCTAGAGAGAACATGAGTTCAACAGGACCCTTCACAGTCTTTTACTGAAATGTTGTTTACAACCATTACTTCTTTCCCTCTTATCTCCAAAAACTCTGTCACATGCTACCAACATCATGTAATCAGACACAGAGAATTACAGAGTCATAGAACCATAGTATCATAAAATAGTTTGGGTTGGAAGAGACCTTAAAGGTCACCTAGTTCCAACCTCCCTGCCATGGGCAGGGACACTTCCCACTAGAGGATAAATACATAGTGAACAGAATACTAATGAAAGACAACTTTGCATACAAACTTATTCAGCTACAACCCTTGTCCCAACCTTCATCAAACTATAAGAAAATTTCTTGAGCCACTATTGCACTGGAGACAATGCCATAGTCCTCTCACTGGTACCTGGAGCTTTCACACTAAATTCTATGTGGCCCTGAACAAGACAAGGAAGCATTCCAAGCAACCTTTTACTGTAAGCCATCAGTTATAAGTTACCACTCTACAGTGCAGCAGAAGACCAAAGTGACCACTGACCTCATCTTCACAGTTTGCACATGTTTAGTAATGGGAGCTATCATCTCACCTATGACAGGTATCATTAAATAGTTGGCTCTGCAAGATTCGTGCACTTTTTTGCTTCTGTGGAAGCTGTCTATCCTGGTAGCAAATGTTTTCAGAACTGTTGTGTAACCAGAAAACCAAGTACTGTCGATATCCAGACTCTGCAGTTCTTTCCCTGGCTTAAAAGGCACCCAGCAGGAGAACTAGTGGGCAGAGACAGCATAAGGAAGTACTGGCGGGAATTGGTCTTTCTCAAGCAGTGCATAACAAAGGCAGATATTCACACTGGAGGCCTGTTTCCAGCTCTAGCCCTGTACAATGCCTTGGTTACTTGATTTGCTAGAAGAGATAAATCATTAAAAAAGAGTAGATTTAGGAGAGCTTTGAACATAGCAAAATCAGTATGAAGTCAACATACAAGAATGAACAAATGCTAGTAGTGCAATAGAAGACAGTCAAATGGGTATCACAGTTTCAGAATTTAGAAGATTTTGATCTCTGCAAAATCTTAAAAGGCCCAGAGGGGACCAATGGAAGATGAGTAGCACATAGGAAGTCAAAGAAGCAAGCCTGGCGATTAGAGGGAAATGCAAGAAAAAATTAGATCTACTGCTTGTTTAAATGCTTTGTGCCTAAACAGAAAAGCACTTCAACCAAAATTTTGGAAAGTGACCCCCAACTGAAACCTAACAATCATAAAAAAGGTTAACAGAAATGTCAATCTGAAGTTGCTTCCATATCAGTAATGCATAATAAGCTCAAATACGTGGGATCTGAATGCTGAGCTATGTTCTGACAGTGATCCATTGATTTTCAGTCCATAAAATCAAGATAATAGAGCTTTCTTCCACCTACGGACATAAAGGAATAAGTGCGAGCTATTCAAATACTACTGTGATGAGTGTTCCACAAAGGACTATGAGAAAAAATAAAGAAAAGGACAGTTAACAATAATCCAGACTCCTTCAACAAGAATTAAAAGAAAAAATATCTGTCTCATTTCTCTACGTATTATCCTTTGCCCACAATTAAAAGGGCAGATGCCTGCTGAAGAAAAAGACCGTCAAGTAATCAAATTAAAGATACTGGTACAAAGCAAATATTTAAGGAAGTACAGCTGAGTATGCAATCTGGATACTGATTTTCTTTTTTAATTTCATACTTGATTCTGAAACACAACAATGTTGTATCTAGATTCCAGTTCAAGGGAAGAAGTAACCAGAGATGGGCTCTGTGCAGAAAGGGGCAAATGACTTCTCAAAGGTGAATGCTCAGGACTGAGATTCCTTAGGTTGGAATGCTGGAGCTTATTTTGTCACACTGTGAATTTAGGTTTCAAGAGTAATTTTAATTTTTTACTCCAGCACTTTTTTTTTACAAATCTCCTATTCACAGTTCTCGTTTGCTTTTGAGTTGATAAAATGAAAAAAAAAGCTCTTGCACCTGTGATATTTGTGAGTATACATCCGTAATTTTCTACTCCATTTGGATATTATTAATTTCAATATTACAAAAATATATCCTAGCAACTACCATGTTCTATTTAACAACATCAAAATACTGTTCTCAGACTATATTTGACATCAGACAGAATGTTGTCAGCTGGCACTGCAAATGCAGATGTACAAGAGAATTTGGTCAGCATGTCTTAAATAGTATTTATATAGTAATTTTTCTTTTGGCTTAGGAAAATACTTGGTTTGTTTTGTATAAATACAGCTATTTTAAAGGCATACATCGTAAGTGCTGATGAGGATTTTTTTGTTTTGCTTTGTTTTCTGCTAACATCACAGAAATGAGGATCTTAAAATCAGAAGTACCCTCATTAATTAAATTACATTCAACACATTAAACATATTCATGGATATACTTTTTTTAGAATAAAGGAAAAATTCATTTCTTCATACACAAAATCTTCATTTGGTAATTTAAAAAAAATTCTATAAAAATTAGAATACCTCACTTTCACCTGTCAAAAGTAATTGTTTTTGTGGTTTGAAAAATTCGCCTTGGGTGACTGAAGTCACATGGGTTATACTAAGCTGAAATGTGTAAAGCAGCATTGTTACAAAAGCCTTATGTTAATATTCCCAAATCTTCTGGTCTCTCTGTGAGGACATAATGCTGCATTTAAGGTAGTTGTTCCAGACTTCTTCACTACTGCTACAGAAAAACAATATATATTTTTTCAGATTTCGAATATAGCTTTGTTATTCAGTTTAACATCAAATATATATTTTTATCATTTAGCTCTTCCACAGACAATGCAGATAAGTCCCCAGCCTGTTTCTCATGAGAACTTTCTGAATATATACTACATTGTGCAGCCCATGGGGAAAATAGTGCAACTGATAAAAGAAATATGATATTATTATCAGTTATGTTTCATCCTTACTCTCAATAGTCAGCATTTAAAAGTATCACTACACTGTTTCAATACTTATTCCTGAAAAAATATTTCATATGTATCATATTACCATACTATTTCATACTGTTAGCTGCTGGGAGAATATGTATTAATTTATGAGTATATACCAGTGCATTAAACTCCTAGATTTCATCGTACTTTAACATTCAACTTAATGAAAAAAAAAGAAAGATAATCATAATACATATAAAAGCCTCCAAAGGAAACAGAGAAATTCTCAACTGACTTCTGAATTCATGACTTGCATAGTCTGCCCTTTGCTTTGCCATCTTCATTATTCATCTCTCAGAGTAAGAGATATTGGTACATTAACATTTCAAATAGAAAAGCGAATACATGTTTTGTACATTTTCCTACTAGTGGAAATATTATTAAACTACAGGCAAAAACTATTTTTGTGCATATGCTAAAACACTTCTCTTAAGCAATCTCCATATTTTAATAAAGAGATTCCCATAAGCCCACACAAGATACCACAAACACTTCCCACTCTGGATTCCCACTCTCATTTTCAACCTGCAGTATCCTAAATAACTGAATAGGGTACTGGGTAAAAGAAATCAAGTACCTAATTTCTTAGGTTCATAAGCAGAAACTATTCTATAGCTCTTACTTTCCAAATGAGACCTCCAGCAATTAAAACACTAGAAAAAGGAAAAGGTAAGTGTCCCAGACAAAAAGCAGATGCTGTACATGTACAGCATAGATGTGATGTACATCACAACTAGAACTAGAATGACATTTCCAGTCATTGCTCAGCTGAAAGGTACTATAAAGATGTGAAGCTCCACACTGAACTCTCAGTGATTTCTGGATGAAATCTGACCATATTATAATTTTAAGTGGCAGTTCTTGTCACCTTCATCACAGGAAACTCTACCTGCTCCTTAAGGCCCTCCTGAGGATTACACGCCTACAAACATACATATATCTGCAAGTAGAACCTTGCCGATCTTGGGGAATAAGAATCAAACCATCACCTTCTCTCAGCTCTCCAGGGTGTTTACAAAAAAAGCATTAAAAAAAAAAAATAAGGTGTGTGCTGGTCACACTTCTTTGGACTCAGCTGAGGACACAGCCGGCTTTCTGGGCTGCAAGTGCACATTGCTGACTCACCTCCAGCTTTTCATCCACCAGTACCCCCAAGTCCTTCTCCAAGAGCTGCTCTCAACCTCTTCATCCACCAGCCTGTATTGATACCAGGGCTTGTGCCAGCCCAGGTGTAGGATCTTGCACTTGGCCTTGTAGAACCTCATGGAAAATATTTTTTATTTTCTAAGATAATATACTTCAAATTTTTGTTCATAAATTCTCTCAAAACTTATTATTAACATGTTAAAAAGAAAGGGAAAGGAAGCAAGGGAAGTATGCATTTACTTTCTTTGTATGCAAAACTGCTTATTTGTAGCTCTATTCTAGTCATTTAGCTGGATGTGGGATTGGTTTGATCTGACACACACATGCAAAAGGATAACTGATCAGAAAATAGAAAATATGCCCCATTCCCACTACAATTCATTTTTCCTTTAAAAACATATGCCATCCCATCCTCTTTGCTGACCAAACCATCACTGATCTTCAGGAGAGGAGAACAATATTTAAGCAGTTGAAATTGCAATAAAATATTCATAATTCCAAAACTAGACCTGCCATGCAGAGAGCAACCATGAGAGAACTTGGAGGATTTGTATTAGGAAACCGTTTAGCCATTTCAACAAACCTATTCATGTTGATGACAGGCATTAGCTTCATGATCACTCTGTTTGCTGCATTGCAATTCTGTAGTCTTGCATGCAAATCTAGGGTGTTAGTCCGGATTTACTGCCCTCCTATCCTACTACACAGACCTAGATAAGCTCAGTGCCCCAATTCTTTTTGTTGCAAATGTTTTTTTTCCAGGTTCACAGAGGTCTTTTTTTTCTCCCTTTTCTTTGTTACTTTTTTCCTCTCTCTGCAATCCCTTCCAACTGTTCTATCCCTTTTTTCTTACTAGGGATCTAGAAGAAGTAAAGAGTGATTCTGCTGTATGACTCTGCATTCCCAGGTCGGCAGATAGTTTCTGACTACGTTATTATCCAAATTTTTTCAGCATTGGACCATGCTAGTATCACTGTTAGGAAATAACTTGTCTAATATTTAACCACCAAAATACCATGAAAATTAATCCACTGTGAACAAACTGTGAGGAAACTACCATAATTTTTGCTCATGATATGAAGGTTCCAAGCTTTTCAATTCCAGAATGCAATTCTAATTTACTTTCTTTTGTGAATAGGAATACTTTGCTTTACCAAATCTTATCCTGTGGCAGAACGATTTTTCAACCTTAGTTAGGTCATAAACACTTTTAAAAAAAAAAATCTCAACAGCTTCAGTTTCTCTGTTTGCTAAGAATTATAAATAATTGTAAAATAAAAAATAAAATCTTCTTAATACTGTTACACACATCTTACAACACATTTATTACATTAAAAGTCTGTTTTGTTAAGGGCAATATTTAAACCAAGACTAGCAAAGATAAAACCCCCCAAAACATAGAAAAAAAATAAATATTAGGCACAGAAATATGGTCAGATAAAAGGTGGTTAATCCCAAAGACTTGAGTTATAGAGGATTATGGGGCTCCTGTAGGGCAGATGTTTGTTCATCAATGTCACAGAACATAGAAAGCAAATAGAGGGAGAAAATGAATGATTTTTCACTGACTAGAGATTTTCCACATCCTAGATGCACCCAGTAATAAAGGCAGTCTTCAAAACAGCTCAAGCAACTCTGCTTTGCCTACGGATTTTGTAAAGGTACTGAGGAGTTTTACTTTCTCAGTTTACAATTATATTCCCCAACTCTTTTCCATATTTCATAGCTGTTAATACTGCAACTGTCATGTCTGGCAAAGCCTTGCAATTTGCATTCATAAGGAAAATCATTAACATTCAGGCGGATAATACGATACAACGAAAGTCACAAGTAACAAGTCTGCCCTTCTAAATTCAACTCAGTGCACAAGCACTACACTATGATGACTGTATTCTCTTGCCCTTTCCATTCTCAACAAAGTCCTGTGCTCTTCTCACTGCCTTAGGAGAGCATCCCATCCCAAACAAGCTCTTCATGTGAATGTGGGTAATGTCAAACAAAATATAAGAATTTATAAGTTGTCTATTAATAATGTGACTCAAGAAACAAGTTATGAAAAATAGAAGTCCCTGTAGGTATAAATGTCTACAATCGAGACAGAAAACTGTAAGATCAAACACTTGAAATATTTCATTGCCACTTCAACTGAAAGTAGTATCAAACAATTCAAAGTCTATAACCAAATTATCTCAGGTTTCTCTTACTTAAGAATTTGTTGTGCCAAATCACTATTTTCTTATATTCAAGTCAAATGGTCTGGCTAAAAGCAAAACATCACCTATCTTTTTTCTTCTATAAATTATTCAAATTGCAAACATTTTGTTCCATGAGGAATGCACATCAAGGAAACAGACCTTGTTATATGCACACTTTTCTTCTGTATTACAATCCTCCACTGTATCATACCATACATCAAGTGTTATGACACAACCTACTTCAGGAAAAAGAATGTATATGACATGCTGTTTACTGCTTAGTCATATGTGTGATACTATAAAAAGTTGTAATCCTTATAACTTTCTTATCAGAGAGATATTTTAACCCTGGACTTATAAAGTGCATCTACTATCCACCATCAGTCTGAATTTCTCTGGCCTGAATATTTTCCACCAATAAACTTCTGCCTTACACTGCTAAAACTGCACTCTTTGTCAGTATGAGAAGCCCAAATGTAGTAAGCAATACTGTCCAAACTGACAAAGAAAGGAAAGGAGGAGAAAAGGCAAGGCTGGAAACTAAAGTCTGGAGAAAAAAAAAACCTAACCATTCTCAAACACTGTGTTTACATAGTCCTGTACCTATTCCACGGAACAAAGCAACCACCGATAGGAAAAGACTTTCCCTATTTCTTTATTATATCTTCCTTTTTTTTCTATTACTATCAGGATCCTAAAGGCAAGAAATAACATTAGCAAACATAAATGAGCCAAAACACCTCATTTCATAGTCTTTACTTCTCCCCAGGAATAACAATTAGTGCCTGCGAGAGTCCCTTTAATGGATGGGGGAGGGGGGTTGCCTTCTGAGTATGTTACAGAATATGAGAATTATAGTTGTTCATTATTTAACATTCATACTCCAGTTATATAATTCTTTTCTGTTTGTTTGCAGGTGTTACAGATGTCAATAGCAACAACTGAAAGATTTCCTGTGAATGAAAGTCCTTTATCAAAGACACACACCATAATGAAGTGTTCTGCTTCTGCAACACTGAAAACAGATACACATATTATTCGTATTCTAATAACAAGTATTACCTATAAAGTCAAAGGGAACAAGGTTGATATGCTAGTTTAGATTACGATCTGATAAAATTAATTAGAAAGACATCTACTCCCACTTTAATCCACTCTGTCCTGCAGGAGGTTAGCAGTACTAGCAGATAAGCAAAGAGCCAAATCAAAATCTCTCAACTCTGTAGGTAGAACTGAATTTTTCTGCACTGAGGGCTAGTGACGTCCCATCGTAAAGGTCAGGGAGGCAGAAAAGATGAAGCTGAAGGTGAGGGTAAGAGTACATCCAGAGTCAGGTTTGGTTTACTTCCTGCCTCCAAGCCATGGCTGTCACTGCAGCTTGGAGAGATTGTTCAGCTCACCCTCTCCCTCTCTCCGGCAGCAACCACTGCACCAAATACTAACCTCACTTGCAGCAGCAAGCTCGGCATGCAAAATAATCAACTGGGCAATTTCACCAACCCTGATTATCCTGGGCTGCTGCCTACTTAGATTAATCCTGAAACCCATCCAGGACATTATCTACATAGTCAGCTGTGAAGTCCTACGTACATACTTCTACCACTTCTGCCAAAGATGCACAACCAAGCCCCCCGCTAGAAAAAGCATAATTATATTTATGCAAATCGTGATCATGCTAGCAAGGTCAGCTACTCTATTGAGCTTAGTCACATACTGACATGTGGAAATGGCTGTTGACCTGGGGCTGGCAAATGCCTCTGCAGTTTAGAGCACAGAAGAGACTAGCACTTAGCTAAGTGGGTACACTCAAGTGTTTGTTTTACCCCTTTTAATCTATTAATAATAAAAGTGACTACAAGTAACAGAATATATCAGTCTTAGAGATGCAGAAAATCCTGGTTTTTTTAGAAAACCTGAAATACTTGGTGTCACATGTATTTTAAGAGTCTCAATATGTTACTTCCATAGGAAAAGGCCTCGAAGAGTATGTGATGCCAGGTTTATTGAGCATCCATTGTTTACTTAAACTCTAATTTTTGCTTGGTTCACTGCAAGTACTTTAGGATAGAGAATACCTTTACAAAGCATTTCAACCCCTTCTCCTTAAGGCTGGTGTTACTTGGTGCATTGTAAAAAAAAGACTACAGTTGATCACACTTTCAGGAATGTACGCTGACTCAGCACAAATGCTCCCCAGCATAAGCCTGCATGAGGAACCCCTCTTCCATGAAGAGCTTAGTGTTCAACCCAGAAGAGCTGACAAGAGACTTTTTTCCTGTTTCTCACCCTACCCCAGCAGTGAGTAGGCTGGGTGTACATAAGAAGCTGGGAGGGGACATGGCTGGGACAGCTTACCCCAGCTAACCAAAGGGTTACCCCATACTATACAATGTCATGCTCAGTAATAAAAGCTGAGGGAGGAAGAAAAAGAAATCTGAAAGAACACAATTTCTTTAGTAGTACAGATGAAAAATACTTCCTGTTTGTTCTCACTGTTTAACAAATCCATTCAGTGAGAAATGGATTATGAAATCTAGCTCTCTTATTTTCTCTGTTTGACACTTGGATTCCAGTTATCATAAAATTCATTCTTTTTTCACTTTCAAATATTATCTGAACATGTAAAATCAAATTATTGCAGCTTTTAGATTTGCATGTAGTAAAATATAATATTAAATTTCAGCTGGTTACAAATTCTTCCAAGTAAATTCTTCCAATACTTCCAAGTAAATTTCTCATTTTCAAATATTTAATAAATCTTTAATAAATAATTTATTGAGTCTAATTTTAGAATTCATATTTTCTTCTCCAAGTATCAGCAATGCCTCCCTTCTCTGATTTTAAATTCACTGAGCATATTTTTCTAATAAAATGAATGGTGAAACTGTAGTATCACATAACCTATTCCCTTATCACTGGAATGAAAATGATAGACATAACCACTACCCTTTGATTTACTGCATCCTCTTTTTAAGTGGCAGGAAAGCACTTGGTTTTTTAATTTTCTCTTATCATTCTTTTTTTTTTTAGACCTTTTCATATATTAATTTTTATTTAATTTTAATATTCGTCTTCAAATAATATTAACCCATTTACAGGTTTGCTAGCTCACAACATCTAAATGACTATATTGAAATCCTAAAGCAAATCAGCCAGTTTGTACATTGCACACAACAAGGCATAATCTCAAACAGAAATGTCATTCTTTACTTAAAACACAATATTATTTTCTCTGCTCATGTCTTCACATGTTTTAAATTCAAAATTCTTCATATTAAAAGGTGGAAAAGGCACCAAGTTAAACTCCAGAGCAAAGCAGTTAGGAGATCTGTTTAGGGATCAAATTAAGACTATTTCATCTTTTTAGTTAGGTTGAGTCCTTATAATTATTAAAATGAAGATGCATCAAAACTTAATGTGGCAAAGTTTTGACATTTGCAGCAAGCTTAGGAGCCCAGATTATGTGCAGATATGAGTGTTGCTCCCTGTTTCTGTTCCCACGCAGTCTTAGGCAAATGCAGAATCCCATACAATATGATTAATACTGCTGACTTTACCAGGATGATTTATAACACATAAAATAAAGCCACTATATCTTTCAAGATGAAGGTTTAAAACACATGCAAGGCTAGGTAAATGTCAGGAATCTAAATTCTCACCTTAAACAACAACAAAAATCATGTATTGAAATGAGCTATTAAGAGACAGCATAGATTCCCATCTCTCTTTCACACAAATGCTGGATGCCTTTCAATAAATGCCTTTTTATCAAACAGAAGATATTCTTCAGTCATACAAGTTATTGAGCTCAATAGCAAATTAACACATGACACTGAATGGACTATGATAAATAGCAGGTCTTATTAGATGTTGTAATGGTAATTATTCATTTGAAATTCTATGAAGCTATTAAAAATGGTTTAAATAAGACAGAAATACTACAGAAGTACTAAAGAAGACCTTTCCTGCTCAATAAAGCATTGTCAGTACACCAAGTTAGACTCTAGATAGCAATATATTAGTTCTATTGAAATAGTACCTAAAAGCAGAAGTCAAGGATTAGGGCCCTCTTGAGTATGTCTCAGCCTGTAGTATGGAAATACAGCTACTATTTTGTGTTTATGTTTCTATCATAAATAGTTCACAAGTACATGATCTGATGGGGCTCTCTAGTTCCGCAAAATCTGCTTTATTTTTACAGGGAACAGACTAGCCAAAGCATTTGGTAGATTATGCTACATAATATCAAATGTAAACCTCTAATAGGCAGGCCAGTTCCCTGGGTTTGAAAAAGACCTACTAAGCCATCAAAGTGGGCTCAGCTAGCCCTCTGATGGACTTGACAGTGTTAAAAGTTTTGGGGTAGCATGAAAACGAAAATGTCAGGTACTTGGCATATACTTGTGGAACAAAAATATTTCTGCACCATAACAAGCCTTACCAAATAAAGTATAAATTAGAAAGGCAAAAGTATATTTACCTTTCCAACGAACACTAGGACATCTCGAGCTGACTTGATACAATATCATAACAGCTGTGCAACTCTTTGTTACGCTACAGCTTATCTACCATAAGTCACAATAAGATTCTATCTGTCCTGTATCCTAAGAACAGCAGAGCTTTAGGTCACTATATTACATATAACTAAAGTAACATATTAAATAAACAAACACAATGAGTAAATATCTACAAATGAATACAAACCCAAAGCATGAAATGGAGGGGAAAATGCAAATCCATCAGTTGACCTTCTACAATTGTGTTGAATTCCCTTGCATCATTCACGACTAGACAATCCATTTCAGAATTCTTTACAAATGCTCTCAACCACTATGATTAAAAAAGATTTGCCAACTATACTGTCTGTTCTCATACAAGGAGAAATCTTTAATAACTAACACTCTTGCAGTTGTAGCTTTCAAAAGGAAGTTGGAGAAAAAATATCCAGCTAGAAGGATCTAAAGAACTACGAATAATCAGAAAAAAAATGTATGCACCAGCAATAAGAATAATGATAAAATGCATTAACAAAATAAAAAGAAATTGAAACTTGTTTTGCATAATTCAGTGTCTGTAGTTCTGCTTTGTGATCATATAATCTGGTAAGGACCATGCAATAGTGTACAGGAGTGACAATTTTTACAGCTCATTATTACCACAGAAATCACTTAATAATGTTGTTTAGCCCATCTGTGTGAGAGGATACGACTGTAGGAATTTACTAAAGGAACAATATTTCTCAAGTCAAAATAAATTATGATAATCATAGAATCATAGCACAGCTTGAGTTGGAAGGGACATTAAAAATCATCTGATTCCAACACCGCCTGTTATGGGCAGAGTGGATTAATACAGTATGAACATAATACAGAGCTTTCACTCAAATATCTTTAATTATTTGGTATAACTGTAAAAAACTTCTTGTTCAGAGCATATTTCAACTTGTCAGAAAGAATCTATCATCAACTGTGCAGACAGAGGGAAAAGGGTTTAAATTTTTCTTCAAGTATTACGGGTGAATGAATCTCATTTTTGTCTGCATATTTCATCCTTCCTCAACCTCGGCTTCCCCTTAAGCAAGAGGCATTATGAATATTGCAGCAACTCCTAACATGAAAAAAAAACACACAGCAGGAGCTGGAATCAGGTAAAATAAACACTTGACTAGATGCTCAGTTCACATCTGCATAACCATACTGATATTAATGGAGTTCTATATCCAGGTAAACAAAACATTTATTTTACTCTTCTTTAGACCAGAACAGTCAGAAGAAATAGAGAGACACTAAAGGCCTGTTCTAGTTTAAAAAACAAAACATTCGAGAAAAGCAAAGCAAGTAGGATAAAAGAGAGAATTAAATAATTGAGACATTTCCTTCTAGAGTATGAGAATACGCTAATTTTAATAGTAAAAAATCTATCACCCCTGTTCAGCTATATTCTCTAAATGTCAAGTCTTTTTGTGTTAGTATTTAAATAATAATAATAAAATCCCACACAGGGAAAAGAAGAAAGAATGCAGATGCAGTTGTAAGTTGAAGTGTTCAAAAATCTGGAAATACTTCTAATGCCAGTCTTATTACCAGTCCCATATGCCCAATGGCAAGCAATGGTCCACTCCTTCCTTTCTCTGCTCCCCAGATCCACTCTGCCCTTGCCAGAGTCAGAAGCCTTCTCTCACTCCCACAGTCTTCTGCCTCGCCCCTCTACTCCTATGGACAATTTCTCGTTCTCTTGTCCCTACCACAAAATTCTTGTCCCAGTTTAATGGTTTTCCTCCACTTTGTGCGTCATCTGTTTTTCCTTCCCAGGATCACCAGGATGTGGAAGATACGTCAAGAATACAATATATATGGTCTTTCTTTTGTACTCCTGTACTGCCTTTGTCAAAAGCAGTTACAGGGAAAACTCCTTTCTATGAGTACCAAGGAGAAAACTAGTTAAGAATTCCTTAGGAAAGGTCCCTAAATATTGTGGTTATACACAGAAGCTTCAACAAGTTCAGCAGAGCAATACATACTAGCAACTTAAAACTAAAACAGGACAAATCCGGCAAGGAAAACTGCAGCACAGCCAAGTCTCACAGAGAATGAAACAACAGATAAAACCATCACCAAGTAAAAAGTCTAAAGAAGTCTTAATGTCAGGCAGTCCTACAACCTGTTTTTCACAATGTCTGGGTGACCTGCAACTGTTAGCTATAATTAGCAACTAAATGATACCATTAAAATGTACTTTCATAGAATTTCTTACAGCACATTTCACCATTGTCAATAAAAAGCCAACTTCAGGTTCACCTAGCCCTCTAAAATGCTCAGTGACATGTATCTGCAATCACTGAAGGTCACTGCCATCACAGTGTGATGGGATTTCACACTCACACTACACAAATGTAAGTGGCTCAAAGAGGTAGGGCACTGTGTACAAGTCTCCTTCCTGATATTTTAAAAGAACAAAGCTTTTGACTAAGAACTCTGTGCTCTCATTGAATTTCATAGACACACTGAGACTAGCACTTCTGAAAAATAAAGCTTTATTTTCCACTGGGAGGCATCTCGTCTAGTCATCTGATCTAGTGTAAAGTGAATACAAGGAAAGCGTTAATGCTAACAAATCAAAATGATAATGTTTTACAACCAACTTCAGTCACTTTGTACAGATATAAACGGAGTGGAGGAACAGAAAATCAGCCTTAGAGAAGGTTGAATGGAATCATGTCAAGATGCCTTTTTGTATATCTTTTTTTACTACACTTCTCTTTCTTGCAGAATACTATTAGTGAAAAAGACAACAATACTGAGCATATGTTACATTTTTCTGGTACGGTTTGACATAACCACATATCTTTGTGATCTTAACCTACAGCAGTAACAGAAAGTACCGCCATTTTCTCATCTTGCAAAAGTGCTATGAAGATTCTTATTTGCTCAGGCTTACTGCTTAGAGAAGTCAACTTCTTCCAGAGTCCAGGGCTGAAAAAAACACTTATCTCACAAGATATCTGTACATTACTAGTCAGCCTCAGTAGTGATGAGGACATAGGCACAGCACAGCACAGACTTGTCATGGGAATATTTAACCAGGGTCTCAGCAGCTAGCATTCTCACCAGCTATCAATACTTTAACTACTGCCCTCATATCCAGCTCTCACCTATCAAAATGAGCTGCAGTCATACTTCAGACTGCAGTGCAGTCCTATCTTTATATAAGAGATGTGGTTTCAACTTTAGGAAAACAAGAATTCCAAGAGGCTCTCACCTAAGCTATCACCTCTCCAGCCATCTTGTGCACCACTTTTACAATTTGCATTTTTTCTCATGAAGTTTCAGCGTACTTTGAAAGTCATATTATTTACTGCTTAAGGCAAACAAGGTCCATTAGATGGGTGAATTATCTAACAGCTCACTGTCACTAGATGTGGTAGTCTTATTCCTCTTCTCCGTGCTGCTCCCAGGAGTATGACTGTGCTTTTTTGTGATAGGTCTAATAATGGTGCAAAATACCACAGTGATTGTTCAGCCTTCTGAGGCAAAAGGAAGGTTTTCATTTGTTGTAATGGTTTAGTTTTGTACTAGTGTAGTAACCTAAGTTGGCTCAATAAAAGTAAGGTAAATATTGGATTTGGTTCAGATCAGCAAGCATGAGAGAGGGTGAGGAATAGGGCTTTCATTCAAGATGAAAATGTGCTGCAAGCTCAATGCAGCTTGCCTTACTGAACCCGGCTTCAACAAGAAACCTCGTGCTCTCTACTCAATGCTTAAGGTGAGACACTGGGACTTGGTGTCTTCTCAGCTTTTAATAAGGACTTTAAATTGGTTCAACCACTCTATTAACCTTACTTTCTGCAATGATTTTACACTTTTGCAAAGAAATCCCTTGGTTTTGATTGGATTAATCTGTTCTTGCAACCTGTAGCTAATCTTAGTTATACCAAATTACAGCTATGAAGATTTCAGCTACTGACCAGACTTGGCTGTAAAGAATAATAGTGAGTGATACACAGCAATGGTTTACATATGTCTAAAAGCAAGGAACTTTCAGCCTCATAAATATATTTTCTACATGGAAGAGAAAATAGCTGCCTTTTAAACTGTTCTCAGATGACTAGTTGGAAGTTCAAAACTCATTCTGGTTGCCTTCTTCAGTTAAAATCTTTTGAGAATAAATTTAATTTCTTCAACTCATCAATATACTAGTACAAGCAAAATTTTTTTTTGGTGTAATTTTTTTAAAATGCATTATAATTGCCAGATGAAAACAGAACAGGAAGATTTTCAAAGGATCATAGCTTTTAGAACCCTCAATATCAGCAGATTTTCAGAACTGAGCCTAGAAAACTTTTAAAATCTGAACTACAACATGCAGAAGAAGTGTTAAATTTTTTTTAATTTATAAAATCCATTGAAAAATACTGAGGGCAGTCACTTCTTAGATAAGGTATCATATACTATACAGATAACCCATATTGTATGTCACAAGCCAAGCCCTTCCTTATTATAGATGTATATAAAATGACCCATAAATATGCATAACAGTAAATAGTCATACAGATTTGTGATGAAAACTTTCATTCTATTCTTATTTAGATTATGTAACTAATGTCCATACATTTCTGTTTTCTAAGTAAATGGATTATATAACTATGGCTCTAAAGATATTCATAATCTAAATGTTCAGAAAAGCTGAAAGTATAAACAATGAAACTATTTCTTAAAGAATATTTCTCCAATATACCATTGATCTGAGTACATTTCCATAAAATTTGCTGTCTTCAATCTGGTCTAAATTTCAGCGTGTGACACAGGCATTTTTTATGGATGTATTCATCCATTTCATCTGTCTTTATACATCTCAAAAGAATATCTTAACACAGGGAATAGCACTGCATGAATACAGGCTATTAAAATCACTTTTCTATTGAAACAGATGAGACATAAACCATACCCTGTATTACCAAACACCCTTCTCTCACAATCTACATCTCCATGCTTATAAACACTACTCAAATTTTCCTTTACAAGTTACTTAAACAACAGGGTAAAATGAAGAAATCTTCACACAGTATATGTGACGATTTAGCAAGTTGATTTTCAGTTGAATATTATCTGAAAGTAACTGTTTTACAAGTACCTTCAAGTCTGAGAGCCTGTAAGTGCTGCAGTATAATCACATTATTGACTAAACTACATAACTTCAAAAAAGAGGAGAGGAAAAAAATATCAAAGAAAAATCACACATTCAGAAAAGGGAAAAGCACCACTGAATAATGTTATGATTTTGATGGGAGAAGTGGGAGAAGGTTGCAGTATAAGTAATGGCTATCTTGACACGAGAAACTAAGTCAAATTTTAATGTGATGTCTCTCCATTTTCCTCTCTCTTTTATCATATTATTGTCCATTTGACATGTAACAATGCTCATCTATAATCACCTAGTAGTTAGGAATGAAAGACTACAGACTTGCTTTGTCCTCAGCACATCTGGATGTCCTAAGATGTAACTATTTTAACAGTATAACATGATACATTTTAGAGACATATTTTCAAAATAAATTATAGGTTATAATTTTCAAATACTTTCATATTTCATAGCCATATAGAGAACATTATAAGTTAAAAAGTGATGATTTATATCCAAGAAAAAACAATGCCAGGCAAACCAGTATTCTTATTTTTGCTCTCTCTTTGCAGTAGTCTTTAACCTTTCCATTACAAACAGGTTAAGGTCAAATAAAAAGGTAAGAGTGTCAGCATATGCTTTAACATAAAACTTCCCTCTTCAGAGAGATGAAGGCATTCTGTATACCAAGGCAAAATAAATATCTCAATGCAACTTTACAACAGAACCAGTGAGCACCAATTTGATAGACTGCTATGACCCACTTCCGTTTAGCCAGTTTCAAATAATATTTTCTCAATTATCAGAAAAGTCATGATTATTACTTTTTGGTTTTTACCTTGTCCTTAAATCCCCTAGGATCTTAATATAAAAACAATGGGTCATCACAGGAGTAACAGATTAATGATCCTTTGAAAATAATGACATAAAATAACTTCAAAACACATTTACAGTCTTTTAAATATATTTTTCAAGAAAATGTTACAGCTAGAATTTTCACAAATAGGGTAAAATTTAGTTCTTAAATCAATAATACATTTCCCAGGTAGGAGGTCTGATTTTCAAAGGCGCTTATCATTAGCCAGGTTGCTTTTCACTGATTAGGTGTCAGGATGCAGTATTTCATCCTTTTCTGCAAAAATTCTCCAAGGTTTGACTAAGAAGCNGAAGAGGCCAGCTCCCTCCTCTCCACAACCTCCCTTCAGGTATTTGTAGAGAGCAATGAGGTCTCCCCTCAGCCTCCTCTTCTCCAGGCTAAACAGCCCCAGCTCTCTCAGCCGCTCCTCATAAGGCCTGTTCTCCAGCCCCTTCACCAGTTTCATTGCTCTTCTCTGGACACTCTCCAGAGCGTCAACATCATTTCTGTAAGGCTCTAGTAGTGATGGTTCCTACCCTAAGCTGCCTGGCTTATCCCACACACTTGTGCTACTGTCTTCATCACAGGATCAGCTTCAATGTTACACAGCAGTCCCTGAACAGCTGTAGTTGAAATCACAGCCAGGTCCGCTAAAGGACACAGAAATTTCTGTCATTTTATCTGGATTATTCATGTCACATATTCCTGGAGCCTAGCTTGTGAATTGCAGCAGATGAGGCTTGTATGGGGACAGAACTGGGAAAAGATGGAAGGGATATATGTTCCTCTGGCAAGCATATGCTTCTGGCTGTCACGTTTGCAATACTCAATTTAATCTCAAGCAGCTTCTGTGAATAGTTCCAGATATTGGATAGGACATTTGTGGAAGCTTGGGGCAACAGGGCTGAAGGACAGAGGATCCTAGGAACTGATACACATACCGCCCACTCTGCTTATCGGTTCTCCATTTCTGTTTCCCTACTATTTCCATTCTAATTAGCCTATCCTCAATGAAATACACATAAAAATCACTGTAGAACAAGAAAGATTCCTACTACGCATGGATTACCATGTTCCAGTTCTGGAATCCCCAACATAAGAAGGATATGGAACTGTTGGAATGGGTCCAGAGGAGGGTCACAAAGACAACCAGAGGACTGCAGCACCTCTGCTATGAGGAAAGACTGATAGAGTTGAGGTTGATCAGCCTGGAGAACAGAATTCTCCAGAGAAACTTTATAGTGGCCTTACAATACCTGAAGGGGTGTACAAGAAACCTGGAAAGGGACCTTTTACAAGGCCTTAGAGTAACGAAAAGCACACCATACCATTGATAGAATACTTTCAATTAAATATTTTTGTTTTAATCAAAAAACTGAAAGTATTTAATAACAAGTCTTTTATTTTCTGATAGTTAATTGGAGAATTAGCAAAATTACCGGCAAAATCAGTTTAAATATGTGGCAGGAAAGTACTAACGTCATTTGAAATGACATTGAGTCTTATCCAGTCATTAGAGCTGCGACAGATAGGTTTGATTGCTTTGTTTTACTAGGAGAATAATGGTTTCAAAGTGAGAAGAAAATCATGCTCCATGTATTCTAGAGATATGATATGTAATTATCATTGCTGTTATTTCTGTTTGCTGGATTCCTCTGTGAAAAGACTACAAACTTCGTAGCATTTAGCTAAATAGCCTTAAAATTTGAGAGGCAAATTCCATAACGGCTTTTTATTCCACCATGTCATTGCAAAGAACTGAAATGCTTCACGCAGAATCCAGTGGGTCTTCCTTTTGGTTCATCTCTGCCAAACCTTTATGAACTAATAGCATTTATTTCTGATGCAAGACTTGGAGCACAAGTCTCAAGTTACTAACATAGTTAAATGGAAATTTTTATTAGAAATAAGTGGGCAAAGTTGGATAAGATATGAACCACCTCAATATGAAGCTCTGCATTTCTTAGGATCAACCCCTTTCCAAGCATGTTTGGAAAATGGATTTCTTTCATTGCTCTTTATAGTAAGCATCAATAAATATTTACTGAGCAAATACTGCAGTTGCTAAGGTGTGAAAGGATAATAGAAAATTATTTTAAAACTATAATAAAACTTTCTTTTGTTTTCTACTTAAATTTGAAAAACATCACAAAGTACTTAAGGAAGGCAATAATGGTTTTTAATGATACTTTTAAGAATGGTCATCCAGATAATTCAATGGCTTATAGTGTCAACTGAAAAAGAAAAAAAAATCTTTGCTGTCAGAGTAGATTTTTTTTAAAATTTGCAGGGAAAAATACATCAGCTAGTAAGGTAAAAAAAGATAAACTGAAGATGAGTTTCAATTATAAAAATTTCCCCAAGTCAAAAATATTCAAAATTGTGCTATATTAATAATCAACTTAGTTTCATCTGGCACTATAAATAACTACAACTAATGCATTAAAACACTTTAATAATAACTCATAGCTTTTCCATCATACCAAGAGAGAATTAACCTGAAGCCTGCACAACACTTCTGTTACAGCTGTAGTTCCAGCGAAGTCCCAGAATAAAAGGAAACATGATTAAAGAACTGCATTCTTAATGGTCTCTATATATTTGCATAGAGAAGGTTCAGGTTGTAATTTAGTTAAGATTTTAATCAATAAAATTGAGTATTAGAATTTTGTTGCAATCAAAGTGCTATGAATTATTCATGTTCATTTATGAGAAAATATTCTTTCTTCTCTGATTATTATATAAAAATGTTTCTTCTTCCTTACTTCAGCAAATCTCTCTTTATCCTCAAATTTTGATAAGGCATAATCAGTTACATATTTTCTTTTCAGCATGCAGTATAACATCTAAGAAGACATTCAATATCATTATACCAAGAAGCTTGAAATGTTAATATTTACCATCTTTTTCCTAATTAGGAAAAAAAAAAGTTTCCTGCCTTGATGCAGTGTGTACCTGCCTGAATGCCTCTGCCAGCAGAGCTAAAGGAGTGATACGAAGGTGAATACGCAGCCAAGAATTGGGAAAAGGCAGGGCTCTTTCTTGTAAGGGATATTATTGCCTTATGCTACATTTAAGTGATCACAAATTCAAAATATTATATAGTACATTTCTTCTAAATTCTGCAAAAGATCACATCCCTTCCCTTTATCTTCTAATGAATGTGCAAATGTCTAAATAGAAGAACGTTTGACAAAAATATAAAGAAACTTTCTTCGCGATTAGAAATCTCTGCAACTTTGAACACACTAGTTCTGCTAACAGCTATGCATCTATGAAAAATATTTTTGTAGGAAAACTCTATCATAGTCCATACTATTATTTTTATGTTGTAAGATACTTCTCATTCCCTGTTTTAAGAAGTACTTTTAAAGCAATTTTTTATTACTCAGACACAAATGAGTAGAAAAGTGTAATATTTCTTATCCTTGTAGTTATAACAGAGGCAGCCTGTAGAAGAAAGCTATAAAAAAAGAAATAGAAAAAAAGAATTTTGCCTTTCCAGCAAAACAATTCATGCAGTGAAGCCACATTTTCCTTACATAAGATGTAGAAGCCTCTATGGGAAAGCAAGGTTCCTTTATAAATGCAAAACACATTCTCTTACTCTGCAATATTAATTGAAATAACAACAAGAAGATACATCGTGACTCCCTCAAATCTGACTCTAATAAAACATATGAAACACCTCAGCATTTCATAAAATCAATTATTCTGTTTATGACCATGCAAATTTTCATACTTTGAATTGTAAGATATCTCCATATTGAAAATGTGTGCAGACAACTGCTGCAGCTCAGTCCTGAAATTCTACCTTCTAGTATAATTTGTTCCAGTGAAGTTAGACTTTGAGGAACTTGCTAACCTGAATGAAGTAAATTTTAGAAACAATGACCTCATTCTGATCTAGTTTAGCTCAATGTATCTTTGAAGCCAAAGTTGTTGACAATGTATGAAACTGGAACAAGTAGGATTGAAATCAAGCCCCTTATCTCTTAGAGTTTAAAAGTGAGAGTACTGTGATGGTATCCCACTTGCTTGGCATCTCTGCTCACGTAAGAGATGCGCTGTTCTTGCAGTAGCACCCAGAAGGTGTGCTTTCTGCTCCTTACACTGTGAGCTACCATCATTTCTAACTTGTGAGAAGACTTTATTCTCTGTCATAAACTAATGTGTATCTCTACCAGATTGGTTCCAATATTGCAATAAACAAGTAGATCCTGCAAGCTATTCTAGACATGAGGACCTTTTCAACTTCTGTAATGAAAAAGTACAGTTATTTATATGTTTGTAATTACCATAATGTAGCCAAGGCAAGATTATACATCCATGTTTTCAATGTACATAGTGACAAAGAACAGCATATTAACCCCTTGTCCTGCATTCACACCTTCCTGCTCACAGCCTGCACTCTGCAGTATTCAATCAACAACACGGGGACATTAAATTGTATAAGATCACTTGAGTCTCTGTACACATTATGCATAAAAGTTCCCATAATAAAACTGGCCATCCATCCAGTTATCGTGTTTTTAAAAAAGCAGTAAAAGCAAGCAATAAACTTAAGAACTGCATCTCTAACAAAAGACACATTTGCCTTTTCTGTCACAGATTCTACCCACATCAGCTATCAGCCACTGTGCAGACAGACATCTGTCACAGGGTGCTCTGGAAGTTGGCTGGGAGCATGATATGCACCTATGCCTGAACTCTTTACCACCACTGGAAAATCTACTATGTCCTACTTTCTATTTAGAGCTATATACACCTAGATTTCCTTGAATGAATTATCATTTTTCCCTGTGAGATTGACAATTGTGGGAACCCTGGAGTTTGAGAGATTTGTAAAGAACTGTTGGACTTCCAGGACTCCCAAATGTTTGAGGAAGAAATAGAAGGAAACCTAGCTCCAGCAAAGGTCACCTTTTCATTGACTATGTTCTGAGTAGGGGCACAATAGCCACAGGGACCACTGGATTTCCTAAACATGGCTATGTCACGTCTCTTCAGACTGGTACTTCAACACACTTCACGTGTGACAATACTGCCACAAGGAATTATATGGCCAGTGGTACTGTTTGATTTTCTAGGCCCATCTAGAAAGCCTGTGGACACACAACACAAGTCTTTAGCACTGCCTTGCAGCTGCTTCATGCTGGTTGACAATTTATGGGGTCCCTGTCAAATCTGGCCTAAGGTTGATTCCTTATAATTGCATTCACAAATATCTAAATGAAACTGCAGATAAAAAATGCTTTACTGTTCCCCCACAATAGAAGAGACTTAAATTGGACAAGCAATGGAGATGTCTTGGTCTAACCTACATACCACAAAAAGATGACTTCATTTGGAGTTTTGTAGCTGACACAGTTCAATGTTCACTTTACTGCAATCAACACCATGACCATTCTTACATTTGTAGCCTTGAAACTGAAGCAAGTAAATTGAGCTAGTTTTGAGAAAGAACTGGTAAATTTAACAGTACAGAACATTCAGAAATTAATCCTCATGATCTTTATATTTACTGATTGAGGATCAATTTTATTGCCATTTAAAATTTATGATTTCATAAAAGTGCTGGCATTTCAAGGTTTTTTCTTTAACATTTTAAGCAAGTTTTTTTTTCCAGTTTTAGGGAAAATACCTAGTATTTTTGTCCAAAACATATGGTCACATTCTTTGTGGTTTTTTCCTTCTGCAGAATGTATTTCCTAACAGAGAATCCTGCTTTGGAGACACAGCTTTGGACTATCTGTTGGACCTTTATCTCCAGGACAACCAACAAGTATTGAAAATGGAGATAACAGCCTTGCAACTTCAGAAGCTTTACATTCACAGCAGAATAAAGAAAGGTCCCTTAGATATCTTGAAAGGTTCAGAAAATTCTGAATAGCACAGCAAGTGAGAATTGTAGATCCTCTGCACAGAGAAAGGCAGAGGTCATCTGGTAAATTAGCATGCAGTTATGTCACTAAGGACTGGCTTAATGTATAAGAAGACCTGCACAATAGTCAGTCTGCAAAATACATCTAATTCTGACATGACCTAAGTTTCAAGTAAACAGTTTTGTAATCTCAGTTGTACCTNAGCTGTTCCTTGACTACTCTGTTTTATAAATAACCTGTTGAATATTAATAGCATCCTATAAAAGCTTTGTTGAAGAACCTCCTTAAACACAGTTATAAATGTTGGGCTGTGAAATAAACAATTGCTACTTGCCACCAGAGCTGTAGCCCGCCTGTTTGTTAAGGCGACCGAAGAGCTTGTCTCCGTCACCCATTTACTAATGTCGTCATGCTGTTTCCTAACCTTTTAAAAAATCAACTGTCACACCATTGGATCCTCACCGTAGTCCTGCATTACTTACCTCACCTAACCACCTCTTCAGCATCACAGGTTGATGTGGCCAGGCCCTCACCCCTTGTTCACAGAGTCCCAAGCTCTCTCTGCCAAAGCTCCCAAGCCCAGTTCAGCCTTCCTGTCCTTCTCTCTGAACACCCTTTTCCCAGCCAATTAGTGTCTCTCACAAAATGCTGCTTCTGCATCTCAGTTAATCTCAGCTTCCTCTAACCTACCGCTCAGGAAGCTCCAGTTCTCACCTTCCCAGTTATCATTATTGGATCTGTTTTCTTTACTTTATCCCTTCCTCCCAAACTACAGGTCACAGGTTTAGTCTACTTGATCTGCTAGCATTGCTTTCCCTACTTTAGTCTCAGTTTCCATCTCAGTTTGCTGCTTTCCAGTCACCCAGTGACATTTTGTTTTGCAGTTCCTAAACTTCCCCTTTTCTGCCAAGCCTCCTGAAGCCGCCTGATTCCCATTCCAATACTCCAGCCCTCAGCCTAGTTTATGACCTGAATTTCCTGGTACAAATATAGGTGCATTACAAAATCTATACAGTATCTTAAGAATCTAGCTCTCTTCCACACTTGCATGTCTATCTACAATGCTTCCTAATAGTGCCTGTGTACATGGCTCTGTCTGCTGGGAGCCTGGGTATTGCCTGGGTGTTCATCAGATTTCTATGTTCAAAGGTTCCTTATCCCCCACAGAGAGGAGGTAGGAGAATCCCAAGGCAAAGGTTTCTCTGGCTATTACCAGAAACCTGCAGAAAGATGATTTTGCCTTGTTGTCTCCCTAAAACCAATCAGATTATAATTCTCTTTTACATTTACATTTTTTTTAATTTAAAAAAATAAAATTTAAAAATCACATTTTAAAATTTACAGTTCCCCCCCATTTTTTTTAAATAAAGGAAAAAAATAACCTTCAAACAATCAACAAGAAAAGACTCAAATACCTAGTGTCACAAGCATTCAGTAATATGAATGTCCTTCATAGAGATCTTAAT
>WAAB01009753.1:0-11297 GCA_013389865.1 Piaya cayana | reverse complement strand
GTGATTCTGTGAAAGTATTTTTACTAGACACTACTGTGACTCAAATAGTCTGTGTAAAATGAAGACGAGAGAAAATAAGACTCCTTAAAAAACAGTATATATAAACTTGTTTTTAAAAAAGGCACTACACAAGGTGTCATAATTCCATGTTTATTTTTAATTACACTTGCATTACAATTACATAAAATAACTAAAAAATAAATCTTTGTTACCTCTGAGAATTATTTTTGTCATGTTTTCTAATAATGTCCATAATGTTATCTCCTGTTACAAGCCTATTCTCCAGTTGTTTAAGTCTCTGTTGTTCCCTTCTCTTTTGGTCATGAAGATAGGGGGAATTAAGCAGCTGTGGGGGAAGAATGGTGCCCGTTGGTTTTACTCTCTTCACAACATCCCAAAAAAGCTTCTTGCTGTTGTTATTGATAAATGTAATTGCAGTTCCATTGTGACCCAACCTCCCTGCTCTTCCAACCTGAAAACACAAAAACTCACATTATTATCAATATTAAAGGGAAATCCTTCATATATCCTTAAAAGTTTATTTTCTGTTATAAAACAGCAACTAACCTAAGCAACAAGGCCAAGTCTCCTTATCTCATCCTCTAAGCACAAGGTTGTAATAAACTTCCTGAATTAGGGTTATGCAGAGCTGAAGCTTTAGCTTAAACACATCCAAAATGACCACTTGCTTACTGGATGAACCACAAGTCCAACAATGATGCTATGATCGATGATATAGCCTATGGGCAATGGCTTGCAGAGTCTGATCCAAACAAAATGTTTTGAAGAATGAAAGAACTGTTATTATAGCAATGCCAAATAGGTGTATCTTGTATCAAGCATGGTACGTATAAGCATAGCCACCAAAAAGTCCTTTACTTTCAATGTTCTAGTAACCTATTTGCCACTGCTACCCAAAGTGCTTGAAAAGTTGTTATAAACCAGTTTGCTCAGGACTATAAGTTGTCCTATGGATTTTCAATTGTCTCTAAGGAGAAAGGTCCTTTCTCTCTGGATAGCCTGTTCCACAGCCTGACTACTCTGGCTGCGAATTTCTCTTGCAGCAGTTTGTGACTGTAGGCTCTTGTCCTTTCACTGTGCTCCAGCCCAAACAGGCCCAGTTCCCTCTTCTTCTCTTCACCTGTCATTTGTGCCAAGCCTCTAGCTTTGTTGGGACTCTCTGGTTTGCTGGCTTGTCTTGTAGTCGTGGTCTCAAAATTAGGCACAGTAGTAGAGAACTTCCTAAGTGCCAGCAAGCAGGTAACAGTTCTCTTTTTCTGCTAGCCAAACAGGGGTTGGGGTGCACGTACATATACACACCCACACACGCACAGCCCACACACTGTCTTTTTTGAAACAATAAATACTTAGCAAAAAACATTGGGAATGAATTGAGGGAATGAAAAGAAAGTTCACAACTGTTTTCTTGATAGTATGCCATGTGTATCTGCAGATGAGCTGCAGATGAAAGGGGATATTACTTCACACAGATAGAAAAAAAACCACAATAAACTTTGTTTTATATGGGCGTAAAATGACACAAGATTGTACAAACCAGGAAGAACGCTACACACAACTGATACAGAATACTGTTCTAGGTTGAACTTATATAGGAGGTACAAGAACAGTGTTCTAGATTTCAGTAGTTTACACAAGAAACTCGTGGAGAGATAGCACTTTTCTTCTTTTCCTATAAAAACAACATTCTGAAGAGGAAAATAATCTGTTTACATTTAAATTTCCATCGGTGGATATCATATTTCAGTATGCTTGTCAAAGAATGTTTTAGCAATTTACTTATTTACCTGATGTACATATTCATCCATACTTGAAGGCATATCAAAATTTACTACCAGTTTAACGTTGACAAGGTCAAGCCCTCGTCCAAGGACTCCAGTACTTACTATGACTTCATACTTGTCTTGAAGTAATCCCTGGCAAGGGGGGAATAAAGAACAATTAATTTTTTTCTCCTTATTTATATTCTGAACCTTTCCAAGCATATTCTAGGGTTAGTTATACAGCGTAAGAACACACCCACTGGCATTTCTCTGTGGCAGAACAGAGGATGCCCCCTCTATTGATTTAAGTAGGACTATAAGTCACAGAGCTAATCAAAGAGAGAAAAAAAAACAATTTTAATTAAAAAATCATCAATTAAAGTTAAATGCATATTTAAATTCCCATCTGAAAGCAAATAATCCAGGAAATAGTCTCCTGTATTTATCTGCATTTAAAATGGCTTTACCATCTATGGTTTTGCTTGGCTCCATCTCTCTCCCCAGCAATACTCCAGGTTTTACTGCAGGAAAGCAGTAAATTAGGACTTAACTCATTCAAATTAAGCCACCTTTTAAAAAAAGGGGCCATTTTTAATCTATCAAAATCCCCATAATCTCGCAAACCTGTAATATGTCTGTTCTTTCCACCTGAGATTTTTCAGAATGCATTGCTGTGCATTGCAATCCTGTAATCTTATGAACAGCATCACTCAACAGATCTGCTCCCAACTTACAGTCCACAAAGACCAACACTGGAGGCTTGAAGAGTTTCTTATCCTGTAAAATTAAAGAGTTTATATAAGAAGGCATTGCAATAGTTTGCTGCACATCATTGGTAACTTGGATTCAAATTCTTCTGCTTGTTTTCTCTAATATTAACTACACTTTCAGATGAATAAATATTAGATTCTAGATGAGAAGGAATAAGATACCAGCCACGAAACTATACCAATCTACATCATAAACCTAAAATGATTCATAGACTCTGAACCCAAGTTTATATCAACATGTGCTTTTTTAAAAGTCAGCAGCTTTCTTTTATGTTTCTTTCAATGTTACATAGTAATTCCGATTTCTTCGTGTTCTGATATTCAGTTAAAGATTCTTATTTACTTCTTGGATATCTTCAGACAAGACTCCAACATTCCAGCCCACATTCCTCATAAAAGATAGATTATTATTGTTCGTATAAAGAAAACTCAAGGTAGAACTAAAATTAGCTTTCTCACTAGTTTCTTTAATGACTTCTAAAATGACAAACCACTCCCAGGCCACAAAGCATCTCTTGACAATTCAAGGAAGTCCTGTTCCTTGACAGGACTTACCACTCACATATAACCAGTACAAATCTTTGGGATGCCATACAAAAAAATTATCAAAATCATAGTTTTTTAACTTGGATGCCAGTACAGGATCTAGTTTCCTGCCACACAGAAGGAAGTGTGAGTGACAGAGGTGGAGCAATCCCTGAAATTGTCATTGAAGTTCCTACATGGCAGAACTGCTGCACTAGTGAGTGCAGTTATATGCTCAACCTCATCCCATCTCTTCACTACATACAAATCAGAATTAAAGGAGAACTTGGCAGAGTTGTGTAAAGACATGAATAATTTTATAAGTTGTTCTTATGAGAAACATATTACACTTACATTTAGTATTTCAAACAGCTTTTTCTTTTTAGATGGTTCTTCTACCCATAAGATAATTTGGCGAACGTTGGAACACGGCAGATTCTTTTCTCCAACTGTTATTCTTACAAAATTGTGCAGAAGTTGATTTGCTAAATGTTCAATGCCCACTGGAATTGTGGCAGAAACCAGTATGGTTTGGTGATCATGAGACATGCCTTCCAAAATATCCAACACTTGCTCCTGGAAACCCATTTTTAGCATGGTATCCACCTGAGTGAAAAATATTAGATATGTCACAGATTTTTCCATAAACAGCAGAATCCTGAACTTGAATTTACAGAACCATAATGTGTATGACTGGCATGTAATAAATCAAATGTAGCAGTATTTTCAGTCAGAAGAAAAGCTAAAAGAGAAAATGAACAACTAACAGTTCACACTGGTCTAGTTGTATTACCCTGTCAAGCTTATAGCCAACAGAACATGCATTGCTCAAATTGTGTTAATAAATGATTCTTCCCCTTAAGAAATATATTTTATAACGAACACTCTGTACATTTAATCAGTTGGACTGGGGACCCGCATTGGCTTTTCAAGGTTGTCTGTATAGTTAATACATCTCTGATAACTAAAAACTTACTTCATCCACCACTACAATTTTTATGCCATGCAGTTGAAGAGAACTTTGCTTTAAAATCTCCATCAGTCTTCCAGGTGTTGCTATTATAACCTAGCAAAAGACAAAAACAAACAAACAAATGAAAACAAAAATCATTAGAAATCCATGAAAGTACTGATGTCTGTCCAGGAAAAACTGCAAAGTCGCTGCATATGGGTGAGAAGAGCATTCATTACTGAAATCACTTATGTTCAAATAAGTCTTAAAACTTTTATAGATAACTTAATAGATTATGAAGCCTCAAAAAGAAATGGACCTCCTAGAACTCTCATGAAGTGTCTAAATTCAAGCAATGTAAGCTGCATTTAAAATGAAATATTTTTGCTGTAAACACCTTGCCTAATGAAATGGCACATTACAGATTCTGAAAGCAGGAACATCAGGCATGAAACTTTTTCAAAACAAATAGTGTTTATACTTTTAAGCAGAAATCAAAATGTTAATAACTTACTGCATCCCCCACCCGAGCTGACAATTAGCTGACAATTATTTTATTAGCTTAGACTTAGGAAAAACACATCTTTGTGTGTTCCTATGTCAACAGTTACTTTTCTTCTATGTGCATGTCATGAAAACATAAGTTTCCCCGCGATCCTTTTGCATTGTAGTCCTTACCTTAACACTTTGCTTGAGACGGTGAAGCTGTGGTGGCAGCGGTAAACCTCCTACCAGGAGAACTGTTCTCATGTTTGGTAAACCAGCCATCAGTTCTTTCGCTTGTCTCTCTATCTGAATTGCTAACTCCCTTGTTGGTGCCAAAATAAGAGCAGATGGAGTTTCTGTCTAGAAAGAGGGAAGTGGGGAAATCTTGCAGAACATGGAATTGCTTTATTATTTAGAAAAAAAGATTTCAAAATTGAATCTCCCAATACTAACATACAAAGCATTTAGCAAGCTACTTTGGATACAATTAGACTGCTAAAAACCCTTTCCCTTTGAAGACAAAAAGGTAGAAAGGGATTATATACCTTTCACAATGCAGGCAAGCTATCCCTCATTTACTCAACTTCTGAAAAGAAAAAAAATCAACGCATGTGGAATTACCCTGTTAGGATAGCTTTCTGACAACTGAAAAAGGCCCAGAAAGCCAGTGCTCATTTGTAAACATTGTTTTTCTTGGTTTTAGTTATTGCACTGACTCTGTAACAGCAATTCAGAATAAATCCCACTTGAATTCAAAATACAGGATGCTACTTGAATCTAGAGATCATAAAAAACAGTTTTTAGAAATTTTGATATTACAGGAACAGACTATGTCCCCTCTACTATCTTGCATACCACTAAGTAAAAACACTAAGTATTAGCCAGAGAAGATAACCAGTTATAGGAACTTACACAGTAAAAACACGTCTCTGAAATTTAAAAACTAAATCAATAACCCATCTGACCCACTAATAACCAGCCAGGTAGAGACAAATCACATGAATCACAGTCTCGATATCTTTTTTTTGTTCCTTATATAAGGATCTTCAATCAAATTATCACCTGTCTGATAATTCTGCAACCCAGAGAACACAAAATTACAGGTACTAATTCCTCTCAAATGAATAGTTTCAGAACTCCAGTTAACACATACTAACAAAGTAGAAGGAATATAAGATAAAAAGGGGAAGGGGAGGAAACCCACAATAATTGTCCAGCTACAGCACGCATTATTTCAGTAATACTGATCACCTCTTCAGACAATAAACAAAGCTCCTGTACTGATGCTATACTGACAAATTCGCATAACTGTGAATTCACTAAGGTTAGTGTGTTTCTGGTCTTCAACCGGAATACTTTTAAGTGACAAATAGCAGGAGGCTGCTCCCTTTGCACAGTGTTAAAAACTATGTAATTAAATACTTGTGCCGAGAAAAGCTTTTTGAGTCATTTTCAATAACTTCTTTCACTCCATACTTTAAGTAATTTAGGATGTTCACCTCAACTTAGTTCCCTTCCCTAAAAAGGAAAAACTAGTATAAGTAACAGAGTTGCCTTATGTCCTGACCATGTCAAAAACCATTCAAAGTCATTAGAAATAACGAGCACCCTCTCCCCTGCAAGAACCGACGCTCCATCAATCTGATGTAAAATAAACCATCAAACGTCAATAAAACACACTGCAATTACATTCTGAGTTACATGGGGAATCCACGCAACAAAGCAGAGAACTGTTTTCTCTAAACAGACAAAGTTTCATTACCTCTTTCAAAACCTTCAAAATAACAGGGAGCAGGAAAGCTGCTGTTTTTCCGGAGCCTGTGTCTGCGCTAGCCACAATATCTCTCCCTAACAATCCAACAGGGATCATTTGCATTTGGATGGGAGTTGGGACTTCATAACCACAATTCTTTAAATTATGGTTTAAAATTTCAGGAAAACCACAGTGTTCAAACTCTACAATGGGTCTTGGAACTTGCTGGCCCTGCACAGCAATACCTAGCTGCAGTTTAAGGTTCTCAATCTGCTCATCTCGCAGACCTAAAATAAAGGAATGATCTTTATAGAAATAGGGTGTATTAAGCAGGTGAGATTCTGTTTGAGATTCTGCTTGTGTAAGTTGATTGGATTTTGTCTTGTTTTCCTTTTCTTGAGATTGCAGAAGGTGTCTGGCTTTACATTCCAAGCTGCAAACATCTTCATCTGTTTTATCACAGATATACTCTCCATAGCGGCCGCACACAACACATACAGGTTCTCCCGGTTCAGGCCAACGCTGAGATTTACTGAAGGATTTTATGGGTTCTTCATCAGTATTTTGGTCATCCTTTCCCAAAATTGTATTAGCAACACCAAGATATCCAGCTACAGGTTCTGTGAGTTCCTGTACAACTTCATTGAAATTGCATCTTGAAGGAATAGTTTCTGTTTTAACTGACCTAAAGTCTTGGAACTCAGTGGTCTCCTCTAGCAAAGGTCTGCCAGAAGACAGTTTATTTTTCTTAGCTGTACAATTTTTGCCATCATCAGCAGTCCTCTTGACTTTAACCGATCTTGGTAAAAACATGCTTCAGTACACTAGAAAGAACATAAGTTACTGCTCAGAAAGGTGCATTTTACTGTTACAACAAGAATACTTAGTGTAGAAAATACATTTGCAAGCCTACAAACCAACCTTCAATCCTTGAAAAGATCCAGCAACTGTCTTGTTTAAAAATTATCTTGGTCTTAACAGCGTTGACACAATGTTAAGCAGTATTTTAAATCAAGAGTGGCAACACGGAACAATACAGATAGATCCACCTACAGTTAGTTTTCAGTGTTAGACATTTGGAGCTGAATCAAAACTTTAGTTTTCACTATCTGTCTAGAAATCTATCCATTCTGAGAGTCAGTCATATTTAAACCCTTGGAGAGTTTCATTGTTTCTAAGATCCAATACAGAAGCTATAAAAAACCCAAACAAAATAATCAGTTTTGAAGAGGATGTGAAATTCAGCCCAGGACCTACCCAAAACCACTCCATTTGTTGTTCTGCTCAAAGTTCACCCCAGTTTTAAAAGGCTGTAAGCTCTGACCACTGCTTGGAGTCCCACCGCTTGCTCAGGCTGTCAATCTAAGAGCAAACCTCCCTATGGTCGATTTGCGAGTCTCTGCTATAATACAAGGAAGTCAAACCAAGTGTCCATAAACAACCTTAACTTTTATATTCTGAAACTTCTAGCAGTTGAGTCAGAAAATCACAGAATCGTAGAGTGGTTTGGGTTGGAAGGGACCGTAGAGATCATCCAGTCCCACCTCCTACAGCCCAGGCTGCCCGAAGCCCATCCAACCTGGCCCTGAACACCTCCAGGATGGGGCAGCCACAGCTTCCCTGGGCAACCTGTGCCAGTGCCTCACCACCAGAACGGTGAAGAAATTCCTCCTTACGTCTAGTCTAAATCTGCCCCTCTCCAGTTCACACCCACTGGCCCTCGTCCTCTCACTCCAAGCCTTTATGAACAGCCCCTCCCCTGCTTTCCCGTAGCCCCTTCAGGTACTGGAAGGTCGCTACGTCTCATGTCCTCACCCATCGCTTGTAATCAAGTGCACACAACACGGAGACTCACTCCGACTGGCCGCGCCTACGGGACTGCCCGCGTCCTCTCCCCGCGGCTCCCTGAGCCCGCCGCGCCCGCGCCCCAGCCGCTGCGGCACCGACAGCGCTGCCCGCCCCGAGCACAAAATGGCGGCGGGGAGGGGCCTCGCGCGGGGTTGGGTAGACGCGCTGTCGCTGTGCGCGATGGAGGCGGGAGCGATGGCAGAGGAACGCCTCACTTCCCTCTAGTCGCTCGTGAGGTTAATAAAGGAGGGTGTACGCTGGAGGGAGCTGGGCTTCTCCTAAGTAACAGGGGACAAGACGAGAGGCAGTGGCCTCAAGCTCCGCCAGGGGAGGTTCAGGCTGAACATTAGGAAAAAAATTCTCACGGAAAGGGGTCACTGGGCACTGGAACAGGCTGCCCAGGGAGGTGGTTGAGTCACCTTCCCTGAGGCGTTTAAAGGAGGCGTGGATGAGGTGCTGAGGGACGGGGTTAGTGATTGATAGGAATGGTTGGACTCGATGATCCTGGGGGTCTTTTCCAACCTACTGATTCTGTGTGAGAAACACTCGTTCACTGTTAAAGTATCGAAAAGGACACAGTCTTCAAAGCGAGGGAAGTAATATTTGTATTTTGCAATTCAGTGCTGAACCGGATGCCCTTCTAAAAAAAGGCATCCCATCTTACAAAAGGAGTGGGTAGATGTACTGGTTTTAGACAAAGGACCATGTAAATATTCAAAAAATGTTTAATTTTTTAGGTTATCCAGCCACGTCTGGAGACTTCCTTCAGGTTCTCTCCTGACCTAAGACAACTACATCTCACAAAACCATTAAGCACATCAATAAATGCTCACAGCCCTAAGGCAGGTTATCTCTTGACCCCAGACAGCTACATCTTAAAAGACAATTAAGCATATCGATAAACTCTTGCAACTCTAGGAGAGTGTTTATTCTCTCAGGTTATTCATCCATGTCTGGAAACAGTCTGCATATTATTTCTTGATACAAGACAGATTTCTATTACAAGATAATTATACAAACCAGATGCAGCAAAACCTACCAATTAATTCTCACACTGGTAAAACAGCTGGGAAGGCATGAGAAGAGAGTAGTTCATGCAGATCATACAGCACACACTGAGCTACTGCTAATGTTTCCAATAATAAATAAACACACCTGTTTACACCACATTGCAGCACATGAGAACACCAGTTTATTGCATTTAGCCTGCAGAGCAGAAGAGACTCAGCCTGAACTCTAGCCGGGGCTCTGCAAGAGCCTGGGTGTGAGCATGGCGCCAGCACCACTGCCCAGGCAGAACTGCTTGTGGAGATGAGCCCTAGCGCTGGGCTGTACGCCCACTGAGAAGGCTGATGGCTTTGGCTGCTCGGCCATTGTGAACTGGGTGCTCACTGCTACGCCCTTTCTTTCCAAGGACTCGTAACACCAGAAGGAGGCAAGTAGACCTGTCCCAGATATGCCCTTGCACCACCAGGACCCTGAGGTGGTGTCACTGTCTCTGCACTAGTTGCAGGAGGTTCTGCGTTTGAGCCTATATATACCCTGGTCATAAATACCTTAGATCGTAAATGATGTGCTGCATGGAAAAGATATCTTGCTGGGAGCTGTCCAGGCTGATGTACTACTCCCAGCCACTCCAGACACTCCAAGTCAGATTGCACTTTACCTCCCCTATTCCTCCAACATTGATCTCATTAGGCTGAAAGCACCCATTTTGATGGGGACTTCCATTTTCTTTCTGGCCCATTGCTTTTGCTGGTGACCACCACCATTTCCTGCTCAAAGAGAGAATCCATAAATACTAGCAGCCCCTTTGGAAAGAGATTAAATGGCAGTGGAGAGGAACAGCCAGAGGAGCCAGTGGGAATGGGGTTAAAACACAGACACAAAGCAAGAGGCTTTGGAGACCTGGCTGTAGTGTTCTTTAACGTTCAAGTCCATTCACACATGAAACATGGTCTGCCTTAAAGTACACTGGGATTCTCAGCTTTCCCCTCTCTTAGGTAAATTCTGATCTAGGCTGTTCCAGAGCTGTAAGACGATCTCGATGCATGGGAATTCAGGTAAATGCGGATCCAAAATGCAAAGGACCCCAACAAATGCTGAACCAGATCGCTACATTCCCAAGTGCAGAGCTCTGTGCATGGAGAGGCCAAGTTCCTCTGGAACAAGCAGAAAGACCCTGCTGAGAAGTCACCTGCCAAGAAGGTGTTCCTAGTTTCCATTTCTACAATGGTNAGAGTTCCAAATCTCGGCACAGCTGTGGGAGGCTGGATGCAGGGACCATCCTGGCAGGAGCTTTTCCAGGACAATGTCTGTGCGGGGAGCTGTTCTGTGTGAGAAAGCATCTGCTGGGTTCTGAAATCTATTTAGGAAGCAATTGCCATTCTGCTGTATGAAAACGTGAGCAAGACAGTGTGCCAGGGCCTGAGGGAAAAAACCACTGGGAGCTGGGTCGTGGTTTAGCCCCTGCCTGGCAAGTTTCAGCATGTCCCTGAGCACCTCGTATATACACATTTTTCAAATACCCCCAGGGATGGTGACTCAACCACCTTGGTGGGTAGCCTGTTCCAGTGACCAATGACTCTTTCTGTAATTATTTTTTTTCTGATATCCAGCCTGAACCTCCCCTGGTGCTGGTTGAGGCCATTCCCTCTTGTCCTGTCCTTTTAGGCCAGCTCCCTCCTCTCTACAACCTCCTCTCAGTTAGCTGTAGAGACCAATAAGGTCTCCCGTCAGGCTCTTCTTCTACAGGCTAAACAACCCCAACTCTCTCAGCTGTTCCTCATAAGGCCTGTTCTCCAGCCCCTTCACCAAGATGCCATTGGCCTTCTTGGCCACCTGGGCACACTGCTGGCTCATGTTAGTCAGCTGTCAACCAACACCCCCAGGTCCCTACTCCTCCATGCTGTTTTCTAGACAGACTTCTAGTCTGTAGCTCTGCATAGGGTAGTTGTGCCACAAGTGCAAGGTGGTTATGGGGGAGTAAGACCACATCCACAGCCTTTCCCTTGTCCAGCAGCTGAGTCACTTTGTCAGAGAAGGCAATCAGGTTTGTTAGTCAAGACTTGCCTTTTGTAAGCCCGACAATTTTATACATATATTGTATATATTATTGTGTGTATATACATATATAATATTGCGCGTGTGTGTATATATATGTTGCAAAACAGAGGCAGAGA
>WAAB01009752.1:3176-45220 GCA_013389865.1 Piaya cayana | reverse complement strand
TTTTTTTTTAAACCATCAGAGAGTCTAGATGAGGAGAAACTGCTCTTGATTTACTCCCAAGGACTTCATTCAAGATGTAAGTACTGATAAGCTGCTCCAGTACTGATTGTCGTTATCAAAATCAGCATCCCTATGGAGAAATTGGTCTACCACAGTGGTATTTCATTTTAAATAAAGAAGCTAGAGGAGAATGATGAAACAGAAGAAATCAGAAGGCATTAAACTAAAAAATAGGAAAGAGAAGAAAAAGATATGTTACCTTAATGTTACCTACAAGTAGGGATTCCTCATCTGATGCTTACCAAAAGCGTGCAAATGTACCAGAAAGCAAAGTAACAGGGCTGAATGACAGAGGAGAATCACTGAAAGGACTTAACGGAACTAGGCTTTCACAAGATAATTCTTCTGTGGACTAGTAACAAGTAGGAAGCCAGGATTAAGAATTAAGTCCTATGTCAGTTTTTACAGTGAGTGGAAATCAGAGTAGAAATACCGCAGGTACCTGTGCTGGACACAGCATATTCAGAAATTATCTGGAATGAAGAGGTGAGTGGTGAGGTATCAAAGACTGCAGGTGACACAGATTTATCCAAGCTAGCCAGACCTAAAGCAGAGGTTTGCAGAAAGAGAGAAGTAGTAGGGTGATACAAACTGGCTGATGAGACTCAGTGCCGATGCCCTTGTTAGAACAGGTTTACCTGCATATACATTCTGATGGACTTTGAATTGACACTTAAGCAAGAAAATGTTCTGGAACCTTTGTGGCTGTTCCTCTCCAAACGCTGGCACCATCCTCATGGCCACAGGGAGGAAGGCTCTGAAAATGAGGAGCACTGTTATGCCAAGGTTAAATCCCTGCACACCCACACCTCGGATCCTGTGTGCAGGTCTGGTTGGCCATTGCAGAAAGGCTGCAGGAGAACAAGAGAAGGTGTGTGCAAGGCAACAAATCTCATTAGACTTAGGTACCAGCCCCTGTGATGGGAAAAGCTCAATACATTTAGGGCTCTTGCCTGGAAAGGACATGATTGAAGGGAAAGGGGTAGAGGTCTGTGCCAGTGTAAGTGATGTGAAGGTGGATAGGGATGAGTGTTGCTTCTAATACAAGAGTACCAGACTCCTGGTTTAGTGAGAAGATGACTTGTTTATTTATTTATTAATTTATTCTGAAGTGCAACACTCAGCTGTATTGCTGAATGATCAGCTACCAGTGGAGCGGGTCAACAATTTTCCAGCAGAATAGTTTTCTGAACTACTTTCTGTTGCAAAATGCTGATTCGATGGTATCAAGATGCTCTGTGGGAACATATCGATGCCATCAAAGCCGTCAGCAGAAGCCAGACATCTGCCCAGCCTCCTTGCCTGCTGCCCAGCTGGCTGGCTCCCGGGGACAGCTGGGCCCCCATGCCACAGCCTGCAGCCCATTTCATTTTTCTTTACTTCATCATTGTTCTATTTATATTACATTTTTCCTCCATTTTCATCTTCATATTTTAATATCCAATATACTTACAGCATTAGAAAATCCCCTGTTCCAAATCAGAACATCAGGTGTCAAATCAGAGTGCAAGTCACACGATGAAAATAATTTATATTACTATTTAAATGAATTTCAAACATGTATTTTAAGATAAGAAGTACACAAATCTAAAGAATTCATGCAGTAAAATGTTGCTTTTTCATTTACATATCATGTCATATATTAATATAAAGTCATATTTTATCTTGCATAGAGGTTGGGTCTGTGAAGCCAACTTCATATTTGGATCTCTTTCTAACTCACTGTGCTAAATTGAAATGGCATTTTTGTAGGACGCAATTTCAGAATTTCACTCCCTTGGCAATTGAAACATTTTGCTGTGTTTGGTTGCTTCATTTCACAGATGTTTCCATCTGTGTAGGAAAGATGGACTGAGCGTTCTCTCTGTTTAAATGAAAATACCTGTTCTTAACCTGAATCGGGGCTAACGGATCACACAAAATGGATGAGTCAAATTTTAAAGGTAGGTAGAAAATCAGCTGTATGTTGGGTAAAATGAACAAGCAAGACCCCTTTCCTAGTCAACAAAGACACCACTGGAAATGGGAACAGGATAAACTATGTAAAATACCCATCTTCGTAATCTAAGATGGGAAGAAATCAGATGAATCGGGTAACTTTATGACCTGGGATGATTTCCAGTATTTTTGTTTTGCCCTCAACAACTAACGATACAGAAGAGCAAAAACCTGCACTTACATGAATAGTGCCCGTGCCATGGATGAGGTTGTCACTGCCTGGTGATGGCACCAGCTCTCACCAGATAACCAGCCCTTGCTCATCGCTAGATAAGCTACTCCTTTGCAGTTCCCTGCATGCATATTTTGATTTGCAAGGCTTAAGCTTGAAAGGTTGATTTGCAGGTTGTTTTCCTGGTGAGTTGATCGTGCTGGATCCAAGTTAGTTCAACTCCTGTGTGCAGTGAGCTGCAAGAGGGTTTGTGCCCAGCATCCAGCCCAGGCGAAAGCAAAAATGCTCGTTGGTTCAAGCAGCATCTACAATCCTCCCACTGTGATGATGAGTCTAGCTCATCATACTTATGAGACTGCTCTCCTTCAGAGGAGGGTCATGGGGACGCAGGTGACAGAGATGATGTTTCAAATCATATCTGGTAAACCACCACGTCACCATCCCCAGATACCATGGTCACTGCTATCACTTCTCTTTCTGGGGCGATTATTTTCAATACACTTGAACACTTGGCTGAAATCAGTGCAGGGAGCTGCTGCGCCACGGGCCACCATTAGCAATTAAAATTAGATAAACAATTAGCCTGTGAACTTGGCACTCCGACCACTGCTGCCTTGACAGCCACCGCAGGAGCCTCCCGCAGCCCCTGTGTGGCCTGGAGTTCTGGGGTCAGAGCAGGGCTGGCAGGCTGGGATGCGGTGGGATACCTCGAGGAGGTGCCAGCATCCGCAAGAGGACTCCAGGGTATATAGTGTTATTTATTATGCCTTCAGTTTCTTTTTCTTCTCCCCTTCTTTAACAGGGCACTGGAGGGAATAGGAACATGCTATCTAATTTCCTAATTTTCCTGTCAGCTTTCTGGCTTTCAAAATGATTGCAGCAGAAATCTATAAAACAAGGGTGAGGGAAGCCACCTTAATACCATTGTAAATCTCAAAAATGGATGCAGAAACACAGTACTCCGATAGGAGTAAATAAAAGCAAGGAGAGATTCATTCCGGTTTTCTCCTCTGTAAACCTACTGGCAGCTTGGAATTATTCAGAAAACAACATTTAACTGAGAAAAAGGGAACCCTGTAAAATAGTAAAGATTATACCGTAAAGCTAAGCACTCTCCATAAATCATAGCTGGGAACATTGCTAAGTTATAGGAACCTGCAGATGGCTGTCATTAAAGGGAAAGAGCCTCTCCCAGCCTGGCGGGCCATGCTGTGCCATGGTGTACAGCTAACAAATCGAGCTGCTTTCATGGGGGAGTCACAAAAGTGGTTTTAAAATAGGAATTTCAACCAAAAGCCTCATGAACTGTTCAGCAGGACTTGGGCTTATTGAGAAACCACAGTGATATTTTCAGGCCTGATTTAGAGGAAACTCTAATAAGCCTTCCCTGTTTGAAATAATAGGGCTGGGAGGGCAGGCATGGGGCAAGGTGCTCTGGTACTGAACCTGGTGTTATCCCCGTTACTAATGGGGACAACGTCTGCCCATCCAAAGGGATGGTGGCTACTGGAACAGGTAAGAGCCTGGGCGTTCTCTCTCCCAGCTGTTTTTGGGGAAGGGGGGTGGGATGGACCACTGGGTTCCTTACCTGCTCTGGACACGTTCCTGTGTGCTCACCCGAAGCATTGCTGCTTTTCTCTTTGAGATGAACTTGTCTGAGGCTTTGACTGAAGAAATGGAGAGGGTACAAGCTCAAAACAACCCAGCGAATCTGAAATAGCACACAGGTGGCTGCTGCTTTCAAGATAAAGATGTCACCAGGTGAGCTCCTCTAGGATTATATACTAAGCCACGCCATGACTTAGCATCAAGACCCCATGGGTGATGCCAGCTATCCAAGCCATGAATCACAGATGTGCAGGGATGTCCATGCCAGCACTGAGCTGGGGAGCAGCCCAGGCTGCACTTGCTTCCCACAAGGGCTCTGCCAGGCACCACTTGCCAAAGGCAGGTCATGCTTTTGCCTTGAAAGAGCCTCTATGGAGACTTAACCCTAAATGCTGTCCTGAGGCACAAGTGCTCCACATGAGCCTTGGTCCTGTGCCAGGAGGTTCAGGTGTAGGTCTGGCAATCAAAATACTCAGTGTGTAACCAGACCTCCACAAACCTATCCTGGTTTTGAGCTTGGAAATGCTGCGTCCCATTCAGCCACACTCACCAGAGTTCATGGTTTATCAAGGTCGCCATCTCTAACAAGGTCAGCAGCTTTTCCTGATAGAAAATGCACAGCAGCTGATGGCACTGATTTTAATTCCTTCACTGCCTCTTATTTTTAGCGTACCTTTCTCATTTTCCTTTGTTGGCATTTCTGCAAGAGCATCATCTACCTGCAGACACTTGTGAATACTTGCTGGGCTCAGTATTCACAAGGCTGGGGGCTTTCCCAGGTGCTAACCAGGCTCCTGCAGAAGCTATAGTCAAAATGTTTTCCAAAATCATCTCCAGGGATGTGGATCCCATGGTATTTTTCTTCTTCTGTCTCTGGATGGAATTGAGAACTGCTCACTGCATCTCTAACAACTGTGTTTATGTCCTTGATACAACTCCCTTCTGTGCTTTGGTAGAAAAGTCATCACTAGCAGATGCAATTTCTTTCAGTGCTGGAATTGTGTTTATTTTACTGGAATTGTGCTCCATTTATCTGGTTGCAAAGGGACTAGGCAATTTATGTTGGCAGCACTGAATGTACCGAGATTGGCAGTGGTTGGACTCTCATGGCTTGTTACCCAAGGAAAGTTCAGAGTGTGCTAATTTATCCCACTGTGGAGCAGCAACAGAAGAACCGTACGGTTGGAATCAATCAGTCTTACATTAGTAATACTGTAAACATTTTTTAAGACGGTAAAAGATCCAATAAATCTACTTTATTCTATTTCATCATAACGTCCACTTCTTCCTTTCCATCATACAAACAACTTCCAGGTAATGGAAAGGATATTGCACTCACTATACACAAATCACAGTTTGACCTATTATTTGTAATTTTCAGTGCCTGCCTCCTTACGTGGTGTTCATAAAATGAGATTAGAGTGATTTGCAATAGTGAGAGATGGAACAAGATGAAGAGGAGATGGGACTCATTAGACATCGTCCTGTGGTTGTTGGAAGAAACCTGCATCACTCAGGAAGATGTGCTGCTATTTTCAGAAGTTGCCCAGGTGAGTTAGATATACACTTGAGGGGTTTCAGTAGCAAATGTCTGTGTTCTGTCTGAAAACATGACCCACCAGCCCTGCTGTTGTCTTGCATAGAACTAGCCAAGAAATCCTCATTGAAAGCTCCTGAAACTCCTTTCTGACCCACTAGTCTTCATTATGATTTTGTTCTAAAATGGTATCCTTCAAATCCTGTGCCACCGTGCTTTTCCAAAGTGAAAAAGATACTTTCATTTGCATCCAACATGGGGAAATTATACTTGGATTGTAATTTATGGTGCTTCAAAATGACCACTATTTGTTATTTTTCAACTGCTTAGCTGCTGTATCTGGACTTATGAAGGAATTTTCTTCCCTGGTGCACCAACCAAAAATAATCTTATGTATTCTATTAACAGGTATGAATTGGCCTTCATTGAGCAAATGCAAAAGAAACAGGAAAGACACCCAAGGCTTTATTTTAACGAGCAAGGAAATGAACTACAGCACAAGCCAGTCCACCTCCTGGAGTCACAGATGGTATTGGGAGCAGGTGAGTGGGTTCCTGTCCAGACGTTTGGAGGGTGGTAATAGCCCTCCCTGGTTTAATATCTCCTGCTGCTTGGTTTTCTCTTCTTGAGCACCCACATATTTCAGCCAAACTGTTTAGTGAATCTCCCTAAAAAAAAAAATTGCTTGTCAAGAAGCAGCACTTGCTTCTGTTCTCTCTGAGCAGACAGGATCTGTTACAAATGACTCACATGCAGTAATTACATTCTATTTCTTCCTATCTTGCATTGATTATTCAGATGTAGGAAGAATAGCTCTCCCTCAAATAAAAGAATAGATGTGAAGACCCAAGTATTGTGTCGTTGTTATGGTTTTTTTTGGTTTTCCTCCTCCTTTGTTTTTCAGGTGCTGTTTACAGCCATGGTATGGTGAGATGAAACATTTATAAACAAAACCTCCTGTCAGAGTGCTTGTAGTTTATGTTTATTTAAAGGACAATTTTGTGTCACCTCTTTGTATTTTAATAGTCAAAATAAATTCTGCATAATAATTCAACTCCTCTCTGCTGCCTGTAATGACTATCTGCATTTTTCTGATGGATGTTTGTATTTGTTTCCTATGATTTACATGACCTGACATCTCATATAATGAGCTTCCCAGCACAAATGCCATTTGTGATACTCTGTGCAGCACTAATCTATCATTTGATGACCTTACAAGTGCTGGGGTCACGGATTCAATCAGTGAAATGTTTCAGGGTGTAATTAATTAATTCCCCCCTCCCCATTCTACAACTGTTCACTTAAAATTTGATGAAAGTGGTGCTTTTTCGTAACACTTCTTCAATACATACAGTTTGTTTGTGTAATCAATCATGCTAAGTTGGGGAGTTCTTAGTATTCATGGCTTTATCTTGCTTGAAACTTCCAAATGTTTATTTTCCAGCATAATTTCATACTTTAATTAGCCAAACAACTAGCTGCTGTACTTTGAGTGTACACTTAGGTTGTGATTTAATAATGTGGTTTTGCCTTTACTAAAGGCTGGTCTGGATTGCTGTAGTAGATCTATAAGCTGTCTGCTTTAGGCTTCTCACCAAACTAAAAAGGGAGCTCATGGCCTCGGTCCTTAGCATCCTTTGCTTGTGCCCATATTGCTTAGAGATCATGTGAATGTCAGATTTGAGGGCTGCAGGTGATTACTGTCTTGCATGGGATTTTCATGCTGTGGTTCAGGCCGCTCTCTAGAGGTGCGTGGATCACTTTCAGGGGTCTGTGCAAAAACAGCTAGCAAAAGCTAAGCTTAAATTCCCTGTCCTGGGATTTGCGTCTTCACCAGAAAGACACTGGGACCTGCACACTGGGGAGAACTGCCACCCACTGCAGCAGTACTGCATGACCTGGTGGCATCTCTTAATGGAAAATAAATTAATGGGAATAAAAATTGGGGAAATGTTCCAAAACGGCCTCACAATTTTTGGCTTGGAAGAGGCACAGACATGTCTTTAAGGGACAGCAGCCCTTTAGCACAGGACAGCATTGTTTAGAAATAAAGCATCAGCAGTGTCTCCCCAAAGTTGGTGGTTCTCATAAAGGGCATGACACAAAGCAAAAACTCTTTAGAGTGAGGGGTTAACCAGTGCTGGGAAAGCATCAGATGAACAGGCTGCCCAGGGCAGGGGCTTGAGTCACGTTCCCTGGAGGTCTTTAAGGGACAAGTGGATGAAGTGCTGAGGGACATGGTTTAGTGATTGATGGGAATGGTTGGTCTCGATGATACGATGGGTCTTTTCCAGCCTGGTGATTCTATGATTCTATGAGACCAGGCTGCTAACCCCATCCCTGGTGCTGCTCATTTGCTGGACTAGGGTTATCCCACATGGAACTGCCCCCATACCAGTATGACCTGTGTAGGTAGGGGGCCTTATACCAGCAGGGATACTTATACAAGGGGTACTCATACCAACAGGGAGATGAGAAGGGGACAGAGCCTGGGAGGTGATTCCCCAACATGACCTCAGTTGCTGCTCCATGACTTGTTAGAAAGATCTCTTCCTCACAGATGATATTTTTTCTGCTGTTTTGAACATGCTGTAAGTAGTAAATCACAGTGACGCTCAGCTGGAATAATGGACTGTTGTGAAGTGGTGTAGCAACATGTTTTTCTCATAGTCTATAGCCATTATTTTGATGGAAACCGGGCAGGGAATGCAGCAATCCAAGTGTTTAGGGGTAGCATTTTAGACCCATCCAACTCCACGGGGTAGCTCATATCTATTATAAACACACATGTAGGCATTCACAGAATTAAGGCTTAATATGGTAGTTCACTGGGGACTGGCTGTATCCAGCATGAGACATGGTAGATATTGAGAATAATACATACACGTCTGCTACACAGACTATAGTCATTGCAGCAGGAGAATCGCTATTGCTGCACAGACTTCTTGCAGTGGTATTTGGGCTATGTAGGATCTGTGTTTTCTCTGAAATCTTAGAGGTCAGGAGAAAATAGTCCCAGCTAAGAACTAATCACCAGGAGCAAATTTGTCTATAGTGAGAGAATATTAAAGTAGCATCTGAAACTACAAAAAAGTCCCTGTGCTTTTTGCTCTATCAGCAGACTTTAATGAAATTTTGGAGGGGAAAAAAATTGCTTCTTGGCTTAAACCATGAGCTATGTTATTAATCTCTGTAAAGGAGTTTTATAATTGAAACACCGATGGAACGGCAGTTCTACTAACTCAAATGATGACCTAACAGTATCTAACATGAGCATATATGAGGCTGTGTAATGCTATGTCATGATCGTAAGAGCTCCCAATAATGCAGATAGGTTGGAAACTATGGCTTATGCTCTTGGCTAAATTCAGTTTCTTTAACATTCTTGTCTTGTCATCTTTATGTCACCTGGTTTGTGTGTGATACCATAAGGACCTGGGCTGTCCCACAAGGTCACATGGATCGCAGGGATGGTCTTTGTTAGGTTATTGGTATGGATTGCAGAACATATTGGTAAAACAGCATTAGCATGCGCTGTTGCTTTTATCAGTAGTTTTTAGAAAAAAAGAAGTGATTTTTTTGTACAGTGTCTTGTGGTCTGAGGTCAATAGCTCAGCATTAGGAAAAGCAAGTGTGTTCTTCATTCTACTCTCTACCCACCACACCATTTATTTGAAATACAGCTGCCTGGCCAGGTTAGCTTGAGGGCTTCTCAGCCAAGCCAGACACTCATCTTTTCCCAGCTTATCCTTGTCTGCATATCTTATTTCGGGGTTTTGCTCTAGTTTGCTGGTTCTGTTTCAGTTTGCACAGCCCTAAGGAAACCATAACCTAACGGGGCTGGTACGCTCAGGGAGACCTGCTCAGATCTGCTCTCTGAAATGCAGACATCTAATGGTAATTTTTATTCTGATTTCTGTTTTCCTCTTCTTGAGGTTTCAGAAACACTATAAAGAAAGAGACATACAAATTACTAGTCTCAGCCTGTGCCTTTCTGTGTGTTTTTCTGATTAACACATGCCAACATGTCTTCATTATCACCATTTCTGTACCTATCCATCAGATATGTAAAGCAAGGCCAAGATCAGAAAATCTCATCATCTTCTTCCTTTTGTTTGAGAGTAGGTGAATTTGCAAATGAGGTAGGATACATGAAAAAAAAACCCCAAAGAAACTGTGAGAAATATCTTTGGCTTTTTAAATAACAATTTCCTTCCCTGAACAGGAACACTGATGTTGATGACAAGAAATGCAGCGTGTGCTCTGCCTTCCTCATACTTTACATCCAGACATTGAGGAACCTTTCGGAAGATGGGAGGTAGCGAGAAAATAGGGACAAGAACCCATCTTGGAAGAGGCACTGGGGAGCCCCTTGCTGGTGGGAAAGGCAGCAGAGGGCACTGCATGTGCAGGCAGGAGTTGCCGCATTTTTGCCTGTAAGCTTTGTAATAAGAGCAGCTATTTTTGGCGTTATCAGATTTCCGCCTTGGCTGCTTAGACCTAGCATTTCTTCTTAAACAAAGCATGTGTTTCACCTGCCAGGCAGATGTGTCTCCACGAGAAGGGCAGGGCAGGACAACCAGACCTTCTCTGGTGCCACAGACCAGCCCAGCTCTGCAGTGTCATGATGATTTCTCCATGGAGAATGAGTCCCAATTCAAGCCCCTTATGAGTACCTAAAAAGTTCTTCACTGAGGATAGTGAAGAGCCATCAATGCCACGGAGACCCACATTTTGCTGCTATCTCCTGATCCTGAGAGCTTATGAAAAACGATGCCCTGGTTGTATCGACTGGTTTAATTCCTTTGCTCTATATTTATGGTGCATGCAGTTCTTTGTGCGCCTTTTAAATGTTACATTAAATACAGAGTGGCACCAGATTTAAAGAGTTGAAGCACAAAAGCTCTTTTCCTGCTCTTGTCTCCTACTGTGAAGAATTTGCAAAACGCTCAGGGAGACGCTTGAATTACGGCTCTTCCTCTTCCTCGGGATGCATGGAGAAAATAGATGTATTATTAATCTGCCCACTGTCAGAGATCTCTGCTCTCTCTCTCTCTGTCTGTACACAGAGAGAGAGATTGACAAGAACAGCAGATATATGCAGAACTGCCTAGCGCGCACTCAGGCTGGTGAATCACCAGATGCTTGGGATGATGAGATGCTTGGTTTGAACTGAGGCTGCAGAGCCCTGAAGGCGTATTTGGTGTAGGAAGGTAGCTGTGAAGAGCATCTTGGTCTTGGACAACAGCATCCTTCAGATATTTGCAGGAAGCTATTTATTTATTTAAATAAAAAGCCTGTTGGTTTGAGGACGCTCAGCTCTGGTCAAAGGGAGCTGCGTTTTTAGAGGACTTTGGAGGACAGCCTGTTCAAAGGGAGGAGGCATAGTGCCTGCAGGGAGGGAGCAGGAGAGCGAACAGCCACAGCGTGTGGCAGGGATGCCAGGAGCAACGTGGCCTGAAGAAGCTGAGGCAAAGGGAACATCTCGTCCTTCCCCGAGAATGTTGGCGTATGCAGAGCAGCCTGGTGCCCCTGTGCACCCACCAGCTGCGATTCACTGCACAGTTGTGTTCCTGCTTGAACTCTCCCCTCTGTCTGCTCGAAACAAACAGCACAGCTCTGCACTGCTGCCCACACCTGGGAAGTGGGGACTGAGTGGGACTGGGAGCTCAGCAAGGGCTTGTTTTAGCTTAGGAGCACAAGAGCCAAGGTAGGAGTTGGCAGACGTGAACGTGCCTCTGTTGTGACTCAGCCCCTGTGGGATGTGTCTCTTCCCTGGGGGAAGCCCAGCAGCACAGAACATGCCAGCCTATGTCTGCATCTTGCTGCGACTCCTGCCAAGTGCTGCCTTGGCTCCCATATAAAGAATGATTTCATGTTGATTTGTAAGCAAGGGCTTTCCCACGGGGGCTGCGAGGTGCGTCACCTAAGGAGGATTGTGCTGATGAAGGGAATAGCCTTGGGGATGCAGGGAGAGACGTGCTGAGGTGAAAATCCTAGACTTTAAGGTGACACCTGAATTGCTGTGGGTGTTGGGTACTCTCAGAGCCCACTGGGTCCCCTTAGCGAGATGATGGCTCTTGGCCACACTCTGTTTGGACTGTCCAAACCCCTTTCAGCTCAGGGTGCCGGAGATGTGATGATGACATGTCCCAGTGATGTCTGTGGGTATTGTGGCACAGGGATGTTGTTAGCCTGCTCTGCTGTGTTTCTTGCTCCCATATGGACCACTTTCTTCATTAATTCATAGCTCCTGTGGGAACGTGCTCACACTTAGATGCTATTCAAAAGGAACTGGTTTGATAGCGTATCACGCAGATCCTCTGTGGTTTGCTTTTTTCAGCTCCCTGAGCTTAGCTGCAGAGCTCTACAGCTTGTAGAAAGTCAAGATTTATCTGGAAAAAGACAACCAGTATATCTCACCCTCCTACTCTCCCAGTATCGGATTAACTTCTATCAGAACACCTGTTGGAGTATGTGGGCACTGCCATGCAGAGATAACTACATGTGTCATACATACTATGTGCAGCATAATGGTAGGGGGCTTCTAAGGAGTTTTAACATCTCCCAGTGCCTATATAGTGGAGATCCTACCACTTTCTTAGCCCTCCCCTTGGCCATACAAGAATTTTGGCTGATAGTTCTGGGTTCCCAAGAACAGGAAATTCTGCCTTTCCCAGACCAGAGCACAAGGCTCAGCCTGGGACAGCGGTTACAGAATGTCTGGCTGCAGTGGTCTTAGAAGAGCCAGGCATGGTGTCATGTTTTGCCCACTGTATGCATCCCTGACCGAGCAGAAGAAGGGTGGGAGAAAAGCTGTGCTCGCCACATGAATTGGTAATGCCTCTTTTATGGCTTATTTTTAGTGGTTTTCCTCTGTTGTTATTCTGCTGGCGCCTCGTTAGTTCTGTGCAGTGCTCAGCAAGGCCATCACACTCCTTATTGCATCCAAAGAAATTGCTGTTTTCTTCCAGAAATTCTCATTTGTGCACCCCCCTGTTTTCTAATTTCTTTTGGAGGGTGGCTCAGCTCTTGAGCATCACAGGGCTTCAGGAGGGAAGGTTGGTTGTATTTGTATGAGCAAGTTAAGAGTCTGGAGATGCTAATTGATTTCCTGTCTCTTTTTCCATGCCCAAATGATCTGCTCTATCGCTGCTATAAATATCAATAACCTCCGGTCTGAAGAACGTGGCACCATGTCATAGCCTCGTTGCTGCACGTGCAAAGGGCAAGAGAAACACCACCCGCTGATCATCTTTTCTGACCTCAGGCCCTCTCTCTTTGACAGCTGGATTTTGCTCATGTGTTTTCATCTCCATGATGGGCTGTGGAAGCTGTTTTTTCACCTGCAGAAGTGGATAAGGGGTGGTGTGACAGTGCCTGCGATGCACCAGTGGTGTTGCTGGAAAGGCTGCATTTGGCAGATGCTCTTGCTGCTCTGATGGATACATGGAACTTGGAGGCAAGGAGGGCATCCCAGACAGCTTTGTCCCTCTAAAGGGTCCTGTAGACTGTGTTATAAAGAGGCAAACAAAATCAATGACCCTGTGAAAGCAAAAGTTTAAAAGAAATGCAATATATGAGGAATGCAAGAATGATGTGACTTCATGTCAACTGCACGGAAGCCCCGTTCAATAGCTGGGTAAGTTTGAGAGAAAGATATCTGGGCTTTAGATTTTATGGGACTGCTCTGATGGTTTGGTCTGCCCTAGAAATCCTCGGAAGAGGAGGATCCTTCCACTGAGTCTTGCATTAAACCAAATTTCTTCTGCTTTGACCAAGGATATACCTCTTACTTGGCACCTTTTGAAGTAGAAGCTCCAAGTTTTAGATAATTCACCACAGCCTTTGAGCTGGCAGGTAATTACCTTCTATATTAAAAATGAGGCTTACTTTCATCACAAGGGAAGGCTTGGGAAGGTCTGATAAAAATCTGTGCTCCTTGGCTTCAGTAACTTCTGGGGGATGATATGGTAGAAAGGGAAATACAACTTTGTCATAAATTCACCATCAATTAGAAGAATAATTTTCACAACCCTAGTAACAATCTTGTATCTCATACTCATTGAACTGACTTCCTGGCAAATAATCATCGCTGATGAAACGTTAAGGGAATTCTCTACTAGGAAGAGGTTATAGACTGTTCTGTGAGAAACAGGTGGGTAGTAAGATGGTGCAGAGCCTCTACCAAGGTAAGTTTCATTAAAGCATTGTATGACAGGCTGTTTAATTTTGCAGCGTAGGAAGGGCTACCAGAGGTGGTTGTGGTGTTACTGTGCTGGTCCAAACTTCGTAGAGAAGTTTCCAGTATCGCGCTCCAGATTATTACAGAGTAAGCTTGGGCTGAAGAAGCTGGGATGCATGAAAGTAACATCCCACTCTGATGGCACCCAAGTAAGTCATAAAAGGACCTATATTTTTCAGTTTTCTCAAAAAAGTGTCCTGATTTATTAGGCTGAACAGAAATGGTTAATCCTAGAGAGCAAGGACAATTTGAAGAGCCTGGAGTAAAGTCCTCACCTGCCTCTTGCTCGGGGAAGGTGAGTGACATGGACTGGGTCATGATGTTGGGTCAGGTAATGGAAGGGCAGATTTTGGTAAATAAAATGCTGAAGGAAGGTGAGATAATTCACGTCAGTCAATGCAGGGTTGTGAGAGGATTAATGCATTGTTGTTTTCTCATTAGATTACACCTGGGGTCAATAAAAGCAATAGTATTGACCAAGCACAGATAGATGTCTCTAAGCATTTATGATTTCTGCAAATTTTTACTATCAATCGAGAACGATATTTAGTCATTAGGGCACACATTAAATGTTTTAAAGAGTGGTCAGGTGCTGTCCAAAATGACAGCTGTTTACCACATTTCTTATTCCTAAAAAATCAGCTCTTGTTCCTTTGCTTTTTCTAATATTTTTATCTACAGCATGGAAAAAAAATATTCTGAAGGTACAGATATGGTTTCCAAGTGATTGGAAGATGTAGTAAAGAAGAAAAGGCTCGCTGATATACAACCTGGGCAGCTAGCTGGGCCAAGAGCAAGCAGACAAATATGCATTTCAAGACATGCAAATATAAGGCCAAATATTTAGAAACAAAGAGTGTAGGTCAGGTTTGTGGATAAGGAATATGTCTTAGGAAGGAGGAACTCAGGAATGGGATGGTGAAGAACTAAATGCATATGACTTCCCACTGATGGTTGCAGCTGAAAGATCAGTAAGGTTCCCAGGTTTATGGCTAAGTATAGAAGTCAGCGGGAGTAGAGAGGCTGTATTACCTCTGGGTTCAGTGCTGGTGCACAGCTGCTCGGTGCTGTGCTCATTTCTGGTGTCCACATTCCAGAAAGTATGGAGAAAAATTGCAAAATGTCGGAGGAGAGACACAAGAATGATCAACGTGTTGAGAAACTGTCCTGTGGAGTTTGTGAGAATTGCTTTGTTTCATTTATCAAACTGAAGGCTAAGGAGTGCTTTGAATAACAGTCAGTGAACGTGCACTGGAGGAAGGCAGCTGTATGGTGCCGCAGAGTTCTTCCATCTCTAAGACAGATAAATTCAAGTGGAAAATAAGTCGTAAATTTTTGACAGCCAGGACAAAGACCTGTTGCAGCAATGGCTGCAGTTTCTCCATCTCTTGAGATCTTAATAACCAGATAGTTTTTTCCCAAAGATATATATATTGCCCTCCCAGGACTCCTTCTAATGTCTGTGGCCAAGGCAGGGTGTAGGATACCTGATCTCCAGGCTGCTGCCCAACCCATCTGATGTACCTGGTACAGAACTTATCTGCTGTGCAGGATGGTAGCCACAGAGGCAGGCAGAGAGCCACAGGCAGATTATCTGGAAAGTGGGGTGGTGCAGCTGGGATCGGTCCTTGGTGTCCTAGGGATGGTTGGACTCGATGATCCAACCTGGTGATTTTATGATTCTATGATTCTATGTGTGCACTGCTTTCAGGGTGCATTAGCCTGCCCTGCTTTGTGTCTCACGCTATATTTGATACCTCTCTGGTGGCTTCATTGGCCGATTTGATTGCTAGGTGGTTTAGTCTGTTAAAATGTCTGTTTGCATGCAATTTATTTTCTCTTATCAACTCGTCCCCGGCCCCCCTTGCACTTTTGCAAGAGTTATTTATATAAAACAATTTCTTTTCCCATAGGTCTCTCCGCCTAAAGTAATACTGTAACTTAATTCCCTCCAGTAAGCAGTCTTATCCAGACTTTCTGCATTCATCTAAAATCCAGCAGTACAGTTTTTTAGAGATCTGAGGCCCCAAGATATCATGCTGGAGCAGCTGAAATCAGTACAGGAGATCAAATATTAAAGCAGACGGGTCAGGGTGAGGTACAGTGCTCCACGAGGGCTTCTGAAGCTCTCAGCTGTGCTGCTGACTTCTGCAGAGACTGCATTATTGGATCCCATTTCATTTCACGATTGTAATTATTGCTGCATATTGTTGTTATTGTGTCTTGGATTTTCAGTTTGCCATTCCCTTGCAGTGCTTCTGCACTAATGGCAAATAAAGAGCATTGCCAATAATAAATAACCTCTGATTTCAACATACTGTTATTTCAAAGGTTAGGTTATCTCCATGACAGCTTGACATTCAAGGATCACAAAGCTTCCCCATAACAACAGTGTGTGGAATGGTCTAATTATGCTTTGACAGGTCATGCCACAAAGCAGTTAGGTGGGACTGGAGGGATTTTATCAGGTTGCTGTGTGTGCTACAAGTCAAAGACATGAACACAGGAAACCTTGAAAGCAAACAATGCTTTCAGGGCTAGCAGTTTATGCTGGGGTAACCTGTCTGATTCCCTTCCTCCTCCCACTCCCTGGATGGAGGCTGACTTGCCCCAGCTGAGGTTGTGTTTCTTAAAAATTTATCTGCCTGCTTTTAGCTATAGCAAATTGTCTAGGAAAATCCTTTTAGTGACAGAATAATTTGGACCAAGTAGACCTGGGGCTGAAAAACGCAGCAAATAATTTGCCTGAAATATTTGGTTGCTGCTTTCCTTTGGTTTGTAGCTGCACCCGAGCCTTACTGTGGTGGGGCTGGGTCTCTCATTTCCAATGAGTGGGTTAGGGGAGAGCTTCTCTGCAGCAGCTTAATTACTACATGTATAATGTTGATCCCACAGGCTCCTACCTCTGTGCCCATGCCTTCTTTTATTTTGGAGCTAGTCGTACTGGTATGCTAAATCCTAACTAAATGCTTCATAACCAAGCTGATATTTTTAACATGAACTGCACCTTTCAGCTTGTTGCTTCCTCCTCCNCCTCCTAGACTGCTTCCTTTCTAGGAAAGGAATTGTCGTGTTCTAGGCAGTAATTACACGCGTATTATTATAAAGGTTTTGTTGATTAAAAGGCTAGAATGCATTATTTAAAATGGTCCAAATATTGCTTCCATTAAGATAAACTGATTATTTAGTATAATAGAATGCTGTTGAGCCCTCCTATGGCGTTCTTCCTCTCCCGAGCATTTTAGCAAAGATGATTTAAGGAAAAAGTCTTTTATGAAAACTGGAGGAGAGCACTGGGGCCAAGAGGGCAGCTCTCAGAATTAAACATTTCATCATTTTCTGTTGAAAGGCTGTAACTTTTTGAAAAGTCTTCCCAAATAATTTTATTTAGAAGAGAAGAACTTGACCTGTTTTACTTGCCTGCTATGCAGGAAAATGGTCCAACCCTCCAATCAAAACTCCAGGAGAAATTGTTTCCTATTTTAGAGAGCCTGTGCCAAGGTTTGGCCCCAAAGAGAGGCCCTGAGCATTAGGAAATGTGCTATGAAAGGAGAAACACTGAGTCATTCCAACTAAGAGCGGCTGTAGTCTTTATAGCACCTTAAGAAGGCACTGGGAAGTTAAAAAAAAAAAAAAAGATACCTTTAATTGCTTTTCAAATTATTATCCCATTGTCCTTGGTAAATGCCAGTGTAGAAGATGCTTCATACAGCAAGTTACCTTCCTTTTTAAAATAAAGGTTAGTTTAAGCTTACCAAGAAAATTAATTGCCATTGCAATGTACCATGAAAAAAAATGTTTTCACTCTATCCTGAAAACAGCTGTGAGGCCGTAACTCTCCTTCTGGATACAAGAATAAGTTCTTTGCCAGGGTAGTAATTATCTCAGCATCTGTCTCTTCCTTTTTCTGCTCCGAGAGAATTGAAAGCCTCTGACAAGGTTTGCAGATCAGCAAACACAAGGGAATTCTCAACCTCCCTCCCCAAGGACCAGCATTGTACATCTTTACCTTCTCATATCCTCTCTCCTTTTCCTTTACTCCAGAAATAGGAGTGGAACCACTGTTCCCTGCTCATGTCTGAGGTGTGTTCCCTGACTCCACCACCCCAGCAATGGGGGGGTTTGTGACAGCCCCTGCAATACGGTTTGGCTGGCTCATCATTGCTCCTGCATCATGTGGGCTCCAGCCCTAAGTGGCTCATGGACAAGTGCTGGCAGGAGAGGTGTGCGTATGGCTCCCACAGCACCAGGAGAAGCCACGTTTCCCTCTTGGAGGAGGAAGGGGGTAGGAACAACAACAACAAAAAGATATAATTTGTTTTATCAAAGTTTTACCCTAAGTCTTTTGAGAAATTAATCTAATCAGCACTAGCCCTTCTCTGAAGGGCTCTCCTGTGATGTAGTCGCAGACAATCCTGCTGCTGGTGCTTTCCGTTTACATTGTGTCCCTGCTTGTCCAGTGGCTGAAATGCAGGATGTTCTTGGATCCAAAGGAGGGGCACAAAGCCCAGTCCTCCCTACGCCAGCACTGTGCCTTATCTGTCCCATTTCTGAGACCCACGTCTTTGCAGATTGGTCTCCCAGCTGCCATGCCAGCTCCTGGGGCAGCTAATCCTCACTGCTCAGTCTCTGCTTCATGGAAATATGTATAAATTTGTGAGATCTCCTGACCTTCGATGTGTTGCTTATGCTCTTCCCCGTACAAAGGTTTCAAAACACATAGGACGGCAGAATTTGCCAGTTTCCCAACTGACTTTAGTACCTCTTCCCCCTCGCTGGCTGAGGTCCCTTTGGCAATCCTTGCAATGTGTCTCTCGTGCTCTCTGTGGTCAAGTGCCGTGCTTGAGGGCTGAACTTTACTCATTATTAGTGATACTTTGTTGTGTGAAATTACTGAGATGGACCCTGCCTATTGTGGCTGTCCCTACTGTCACTTCAAATGCTCTTTGCTTGCACCTCGTTTCTCCTTGTCCAAGCCAGAGAGCATTGTCCCACGTGTTGACAGTTCCTTTTGTGATTGTTTTGTACCGTGAACAAATTGCATTGCTGATCTGTGCCTTCCTCCTTCCAGGTTATTGATCATACAAATTAATTAAACTGATTCCAGTATCGATCTCAATGGCAGTCTATATTTTGAAACTCAAACTGCTTTCATTTAACTACTCATTCTCATCAGTATCACAACCAGTTCTTTCTCCGGTCTAGCAGCTCCATCCATGCAACAGCCAATGCTCATGTAATGACCTTCCAGAACAGCTCTTACCAATTCTTCCTCTTTCCTAAACCCTTCTTTATGGTTTTCTAGGATGTGATCACTACTTATGCGCCTAGCAGAAGGAAAAAAAAAAAAAGTGATGAAGGCTGTATAAAGAATTTAAATGAGAAAAGAATCATGGTTGGAAAGAGGGAAATAACTCTCTAAATGCACAGCATCTTCCACTTTAAAAGGCAGCCCTTGTTTGTGATGACTGCAGTGCAGCTTCCAAGGGTAGAGCTCCCTATTCTAGGCAAGCAACAGGCAGGCTCTCAGGAGGCCCAAACTTGCTTCTCCTTGGAAGAGAAGGCAATGTCTGTCCTCTCCAATTTCACTGACCCGCTACTGGCAATCAGCACACTTGTGCTCGGCAGAGGTGCCAGTTTGAATCTGTGTAACTCCCAGGGGTCTGATATGTCTCTCTTCTCTCCACTCCATAACTAAAAGAGAGCCTCTCTGCCTGTTTCCAGTTTATCATGATCATCTTCTTCCTTGGGACTGACACTGCAAGATCTATTAATTTCTCATTGCTCTGAGTTTAAAGGGAAGACCCTCTCGTAACCCACTCATAACCTTCATGGGAGAGTGGAGTATCCTTGCCAATTATCTCAGAGATAGCTTTATAAACTCATTCCCTCCAAATATATTTTACAGCAGGAATAACTCATATGAAAAAAGATTCACCTTCCTTTCAGCAATGTCACTGGAGTCACAGCAGATTCAGAAAAAGTTGAAGCGCTAACAGAACTTGTATGAAATACACGTGCCTCCTCTTGCTTCTTGTTTTCCCTCTGCCATCCCTCCTGGCTGTCAAAGCTCCCAGTCACATCTAGAGCAAAAGGATCTATATTTCTAAGTCCTTGTGCCCTTTGACATAGTCGATTTGTCCTTCCCTCCCTTTGGACTGAAAATAAATGGGAGACTTCTTCATTATCTTCCAAATGAGATGTGAAACTGAGGTCTTGACCACTTGTGATCATTAGAAAAATCCCATGGCGTTTCTTGCAAGAGCAAGACCATTAGACCTGATGTCCTGGCAGAACTCCAATTTGCGTGATTATAATTACATTTCGCCTGCTTTTTTAGCTTCAAAGGGATAATATAACTTCCCTCCCTTGCTGTCCCAGCTCTCCATACAGGGCAGCAGCACCAGCTGTCCTGCTCCCCTATCTATGTGTTGGGGGCAAGTTGAACGTGGGTTTGCTTGGCCGAGGCAGGCTCTGGGAGAGGTAGGTTGTGGTCTGCTTTATTTCCAACTGCATTTGCTTTTCTGGATCCCTAGAAAGATTCTTGTGTCTCTCTGCCATAAGCCCCCAGTCTGAGTGCTGGCTGCAGCTCCGGTGACTCTGCTACTTGTTGCAGAAAGACCTCTGGGCAATTTTCTGATCTCTCATTGTGGTTTCTTGCTCCTGGTCATGGCCCTGCTATAAAAACCTTCTAATACATAATCTTTATTTTCTATTCAGCCCATGACCATTTGTATTATATGAGGTTGAATAACTGCTGCCTTCCGCTATTGCACTTTTATTTGTGTTATGTTTTAGGTTTTTACAGCCATGCAATCAACCCAAATAACATGCCCATCTGTTCCAGGTGGAGGAGAATGAATCTTTACTAACCTTTAGTGTGTTTGCCTCTTGCATCTGTGTTAGGAGGTGTCTTGTCTGCTCTCCACAACCTTTTGGAGAGTCAGTTGCATCAGGGCCTAGGTAGACACTTCTAAATGCAAGTTACAGGTCAGGATCCAACATCAAATGGAAATACTTGCAGTGAGTGAGTGCCACTGTTGTTGAGTGAAACCCTAAGCTATAAATAGCTTAGCCAGAGTTTGAACCATGTTGACCGAGAAGCAAACTGGGATGAACTATTCTTCAGAGCTGCCTCAGTGGGAATTAGGTGCCTCCGTCCCTTTGAGGACATGTTTCAAAAGCCTTTGTGGGGCACTGTGAGCAAAACATTGTGAAACTGGGTAACGCAGCTAACACTCCCTTTGTTGGCTGTGTCATAGTCTTGAAGGGGAACTTTAGAAAACCCAGGACGTCTCACCTAGGTATTTTCAGATGTGCCTGCTAAGAACTGCCTCTGATCATTTGCATTTAATGCAACCTGAGGTACATGACTCTTCAAATCAATGTTGATCAGAACGAGGGAGGAGGGTTATTTTTTCAGAATAGCTACCAAAAATTATTAAAGATTCTCCTACAGAAAACATCAGCTTCACTGCAAAGCAAAATGTTAAACTCCAGAGGGGTAGCAGAAGTTGGGACCCCAGTGTCTCTGCAGCCTCTCTTCCCTGGGGAGAGGGGGATAGGCAGTCACACTGCCCCAGAGCTGCTGTGCACCCACACTGGTGCCACCACTGCAGGGTAAAGTTTGGAGCTGTGGAGCTGCTGCACTCTGGACATACCAGGAAGCCACCCAGCTCTTTAAGGCCCTTCCAATTTTTATTTTAATTCCAGAGTTTTGATCTGAGTTCATTTAGTCAGAGGCTCTGGCTTTTTTTGCCTGTGTTTATTTGCCCATTCAGCTGGCTCAGTATGTGTTTCATTTCCCTGGCTCCTTTGGCATTTCTTTGAAGTCTGATTAGAGCAAATATGCAAACTGCCTTTCCTAGTGGGAAATTCCTTCTGCAAACATGTGGGTGCCAGGCTGCCTCTGAAGCAGCTACTTCAGCTTGTCTGGGGGAGCAGCTTGAGGGGGTTGTCAATACTAGTCTGCATAGCCATGCATCAGCCAAGATGCACAATACCAGTTCCCATTGGCATAACGTCTGGACTCCCATGATGAGATGAGCTGCTGCCTGCACATGGGTCTTTGCATCATCTTCACTGTTAAGCAATACAGGGACTAGCAGTGAGTGTGCTGGTGCCCAGGAGGGTGCAGGGTTGGCGCACAGTTTAGGTCAGGATTGCCTCTCCCCACTGCAAGGTGAGGAGGTTTTACATCCCCAGAGGCTGCATCCTGGGCAGCCATGGGGATGGTTAATGTGCAAAGTCATGAGGTATCCTTCACTGGGCTTGGAAAGTCACCACTTATGTTGTGCATAGACACGTCTTGGCATTATTACTCCCTGCTGCATCTTGGAATGGCCAAATGCTGCAACAGAGAAGGACTTGTAGAAACAAAAGATGTTTCTCCCCAAGCCAAGTGTCACTGGAAAGGGCTCAGGCTGCAGTAAGCTTTCACTCCCCTATCTCTATTCATAATTAAGCTTTGCATTAATATCAGATGAAATTAATGCTCAAAGCTTGTTCCCTATTAATTGAGAGGGTGGTTGCTGTTGTGCACGTGTGTTTAAAGCAGATTTGTACCTGCTGATCTTGATGAATGGGTCATTTTTGCTCTGCGTTTTCTCTGGAAATGAGGAAGAGAGTACACAGCTCTGTGCTGATAAGGGATGCTGTTATTTTGTGTTCTCTAGCCATTTCTCCAGGAAGCCGTTGCTTCATTTGCATTGCTTTTTTAACCTTATATGCTCAGTGGGCCCAGGCAAGGCTTCTTTCTTCTTGAATTAAATGTAATCAGCCTGAGCAGTGAGGAAGAAATGATGAATGAGGAATCATTTTGGAAAACACATATCTCCTGACTGCTTATCTCAATGACATAAGAGGACTTGAATACAGTATGGAAAATAAATGCAGATGGGGGCTCAGCATATCGTGCTGGAGAATAATAGCTCAGAGGGCTAGACCTGGCCAGAAACTATTATTTAGAGTATTGCTGTTGTAATTTATAAAGGTTAATCGTTAAAACTTTAATTCTCCTAGGGGAAAATGGCTGAAGAGCTCTGGCATTTGTCATGCTTGCAGCAAGAAGGGATCATAACAATGAAAGAAACAACCTTGCAGGGAGAGCTAGAGCCTATGCTGACCCATCCAAGAGGGCATCATTGTCCTTCCTACCTGCAACCTGATTCAGTGCAGACCAGAGCACCTGTGGGAGGGCTCTGGGGGCAAGGATGAGTGGCAGGAGAGTGTATGCAAGGACATGAGGTGCCAGCGATGCAAAAAAAAGGCATGTAGTACTGTAGGTACAACACGAAGCCATTGTACTTCAGGGAGGGCATCAAATGAAGTCCCCCACTCCTGCAGCTCACCTCCTGGGCTGGCAGCAGCAGCTCAGAAAATGCTGCAGCATGTGAAATCTCTAGAGGGGAAAAGAAAAGGACTCAGAATAAAACTTCATGACATGGAAGAGTGGTAAGGTTGTCTTATCATTTCTAATGCTATATTTTCAGCCCAGCCTGCATTTGTTAATGGCCCTATAAACCAGCAGAATAAGGAGGAGAAGAAAGGGGGAATATTTGCCAAATACTTTGCTTTTTAAACATTCCAGTGTAGCACTGAAGTTATTTATTTGTGATGTGACTTTCTCTAGATAGAATAAATCTGATAAAGTCTAGACACGCAGAGCTAAAATAGCATTTGAGCTGGCTTGTTCAACACAGGTCAGTGTGTAATTATGGAAACATTCACATTTTCATCTGGAGCAGAACAGACCACTTTGTCATTAAAAAAAAAAAGAGCTTTTTCTACACCGATAATATGAGTTCCATAAGAAATAAAGTGCCTCTGCAAATTCAAGTCATGACTGTGTTCTGGTGGGAGATGCTGCTCTGCACAGGAATGAGGGGTAAGGCACATCCCAGAACAAGTCCAGGGAGAGTCCACATTAGAGGGGTATTAATTATGGCAAATAAAAATGGCAGAAAAATCAGTGTTCGGAAAATAAATAGAGGCCCAGCTCAACCCATGCTTCACCTCAAACAACCCTCAGACTTTGAGTATTTGAACTTTGCAACTGGAGACAGTCTTTGGTGCTAATTGAAAAATGCTTATGAATGCAACACAGTGCAGTTTATCTGACCTCCATGTCAAGCGTATTTCATTGCAGAAAAGACCTTGAACATCATGGGAATCCTGGCCCACCCACCAGCAGGGCTGTGCAGTAAATCAGCTTACATTACAGCTCATTGCCCAGGGAGCAGCCGGATTCTTTGAGGAACCGAGGGAAATATCCATCCTTGCTTGAAGGTTCGCAATATCCGGGTGGGGGAAGAGCTTTGGTTAGCAATTTGAGTCCCAAATGAATCAAATTGAAACAGGTATTAATTAGTGTCTCTGTTCATGGGCATTGCTGTAAGATTTTCCATTAATTCACAGAGTGGCTGCTTTGCCTTACCCATGAAATCCAGGTATCGGGGTCCTCCGATGTCCTGGGATGCAGCCCTTCACACCACTGGTGTGCAAAACACTTAAATGCAGCTGCTGGGAACAAAGTGAAAGCAAGAAAGAAAGCATTGTATTTATGTATTTATTCTTGTTGTTGATCTCCCTCATTCCTGGGAGGGATTGGTTAGAGCAATCCCAGCCTGGTGGCATCTTGCAGTTGCTTGTGATACCATGGGGCCACTGCAGCCCAAATATTGAGAGCACCTGGATTGAGAGCAGGCACATGGCAACCCTCCTGACTGCAGCCTGTGATGGAGGGCTGGAGGATTCAATTCAGAAAGCCTATGGGTCCCTCAGGATTGGCTGCTTAGGCTTATTGCAAAATGATGGATAAAGGTTTAGCAAGGCAAACTGAGAATTGGGACTGGCTGGTTTTGGAAACCCTTCAATGTCCTCCTTACTGAAAATGACAATTATCCTTCTGGTATTTCTTTCTCCTCCATTTTTTTTTTAAATCACTTTTAAAGAGTATGATATCCAGTTTTTATTAGATATCCCCTTATTTCTGACTTACTTCAGCAATTATCTCTAAGTAGGATTGCACTGCCATGAAACCAAGATGTTCTTCTGTCTGCCAAAAAGCCACTGAATCTTGGAAACTAACCATGAAATCTGAAAACTGAAGAGAAACAATGGCTGGAGCAACACATCCTTGGAAAAGGAATGGTAGAAACCTCAAACACAATGAGCTCTTTGAGTCTAAGACAGTGTGTGATGAAGCAGAGGGTACCACGTGGAGTGCTCCCATCCTGCTGTCCTGGGCTCAGCGGTGTCCTGCTGGCTTTTGTAATTGAGTCAGCCTGTGCACGGAGCTGCCCTGAAAAATATGCCTCTTTCTCCCTCATTCTCTTTCCGTCTGTAAACTGGGACTAGAGAGAGAACACCTGCAAACTGCAATTGCAAGGGGGCTGCTTTCTTAATATTTTGAAGACCACTGTGCAATGATCTCACAGATCACACAGTAATTGGCAAAGCCTTATATATGACAAAGGGAACCTCTGGCTTGCAAAATAACTCTTTTTGGAAGCGCCATAGGAACCTGTCAAGTGCTCATCCTTCAAAGGCTGCTGCTACATAGGCCAAGGTCTCCCCACTTGCATGCAGAACAAAAACAACGTCTGTGAGGTAAGAAAGTGTGAAGGGGAAATAGTCTTCCCCTCCACATTTGCACACTGGGTTTTAGATTGCATTATATAAATCAGCCCCACCAACTAAACGTGGAGTGTTCTGAAATATTGTATTTGCTTTGGATCAGTTCACAACCAGATTGCTTTTATTTTGTCTCATAAGAAGTTGAGATTGGAGATGTATGGTCATGTTACACTTTATGTTTGCATCTGCCACCCTGGCAGGAGAAAAATGGTTGCTTGGGTTTTGCAAACATTCTCCAATTATTTTCCTAAAATGGTTTGGATGAAATACTGTTGGTTCATATAATTAGCTGAAATAATAAACTGGCAAGAGTTTGTTTTTGTTTCCTTTTGGAAGGAGAAAATACTGCAATGAGCTCAATACCCTATAGTGCAGCTTGGCATGAACTGTAACGATGTGATATGAACCATCTGAGGAGGTTGCACTCAGCCCCAATGGTGGTTCTGGGTGGAGGGACCTGAATTCCCAGTGCTCTGTCTTCCCTACAGCCACAGGATTTCCATTCAAGTCTTGAAAAGGTAGTGCTGCCGGGATGGGATGCAATATCGCTGTGAGAAGGGATGTTTCCAGGGAGGCAAAGGGAGATGCAGAAGAGGACAATGCTGCGGAGCCTCAGGTGTGCATGTGCCTTACATGCTAGACAAGCCAGCTCAGGTTTGACTTCTCATTTTCTTACTAGTGTCATTATCCAGACAGACTGAAAACTTACTCCAGTGAGTGCCAAAGAACAAACCTCTGATGCAGACAAGCAGAAAGGAGAGATGCTGCCAATGCACAGCTACTCATGGGTGGGAGAACGCTGCTGCAGCCCCAGTATGTCACGCCAGAAATTCATGGCATTATGGTGGGCAACTCGGTTCTCTCCTTAATCCTTCTTTCAGCTCTTGAAGCAATTTGGTGATTTTATCACTCCCCTCAGGAGGAGGCATGGGTGTACTGTGCATGTTCGTTTGGGTCTGCTCTCTCTGCTCTGCATCATCTGCTGGTCCTGGGGAGCGAACACACACATTGCCCTGTTACACGCACAAACCTCTTCTGTTTCCACTGCCCACATGTCATATAAGAAAAGCAAGCAACAGCCTAAGCAGCAAATGGTGCAGGCTACTAAAATGATCTAATTTTGAGTCAGCTTTGGAAAAGATGTGTGGAGGTTTTAAACACTTCTGAACCTGACAGTACCAATTTTTATCCCTGACCTCTACAACAACCCTACCTTCTTTCCCATCTCTCAGCATACCCTTCCTGTGCAATAACCTCTGCTCCTTCATCCTGCATGAGTTGTGTACGCTTGGATAGTGGATCAATCACCATAATAGCTGTTGTCTTCAAGGTTTATTAATGCTTTCCAACTGAATTCCTGTTTTCCTGCTAATAACCCTACCAGTGGAACACTTCTGTGGACACGCTATTATTCACATGGCAAACTTGCCACCCGAATGCTAGTGGGTAATTAGTAAGCCTCGCACCCAACTAGAAGCAATTTTTAATTTCTGCAGTAGGCTTGAAGCTGTGATTATTTTGCTGCAGAACTGTCTTAACTCCAAGAAATGCTTAGGAAGAAAGAGCAGATGGTGTATGTGGAGGGAATGAGAGGGGCATAGGTGCCACTTGCAGGGATTTGTTTGGCCCCACGTTTCATATTAGCAAGTTTGTTCCTGAATTTGGATTTGTTGAGTTGCAACTGAAAGGAGAGAGGTCTGAAGTGAAGGGCGCAAACAAAAGCTGCTGCTGATAGGGGTGAGATACAACTGTGTAGAGAGAGATGTATCATAGTGCTGGAGCAATAAAGTTCTGATGGGGTTTATGTGGGTCAGGCTTGTTCCTGCTTTGAGCAATAGTGGGTTGGTCAAAACTATGACAGAAATGCTTCTGCAGGAGAAACAGGGGATTTGGCTATGGAAAAAGCCAGGCTGGGTTTATTTATGGTCCTTTTGTTTAAGCAAAGCAGCAGGCATCACTTTCCTAGCTCAGCTAATAGCTGCTCTCTGTGCCCAGCAGTTCTAGTGTTTTGGAGATAGGCAAGGGTCAGGACTAGATCCAGCTGCTGGGTACAGTTCCAGTTCCCTGTGGTAGAGGCAGATATAGGACTGTGTATGGACCGAAGATAGTACATGGTCTTTTGCATTGTTCTGCCTTGTCATTCACTATATATTATATTTGGCAGTTAGAATAGTTGACCAAGCTGGGACTCTTCTTCAAAATACTGTAATTTGGCAGCTCTGTTTATCCTTTCTGATTCATTTTGGTGGAAGTTAGAATCTGAGAAGTTTAAAAATTAAAAGGGTTGCTGTAAAGTATGGGTTTAACTTGTGGCTTACTTTTTTTCCTTCCTTACGCTTTCCCATTTGGCCCCAAGCATGACAGCAGAGCTATCCATACAGGCAGCATGAGCATTTTTATGCTGACTGTAAAAATACCCTGAACCATTTACTCTGAAGAAACCAGCACCTCTCTCAAATGCAGCATTGCCGGGGTGAACATATTCCTCTTCAAGACTACTGAATATGGAAAAGGATGCAAAACAGCAGAACCTGTCAGTCACCCCTCAACGGCTGTCAGCATCGGAAAGGATGGATGCAGAAGTCAAACACAGTCATCTTCATCTGGCCGCTTGCATGCCTAGCTTAGAGGTAACTGTTAGGGAGGTGGGATGGAAACTCTTCTCTGGGGTGTTCCTTCAACAAATGTGGCTTTGCACCTGAATGGAAGTACTATTATGCTGCAGGGCAGAGAGAGGCTGTCACCAGTATGTGTTCCACAAGAGGCTAGAGCAAGGTGCAGAGAGTACAAGAGTCCCATAAGCCATCCCAGGAGCTGGGATGCAGGAGCTGGGTGTGGGGTTATCCTGGGGGAACCACCTGTTTACAGGGCAATTCTGACTGCAACTTCTGCAAGAGCTGCGTGTGCTGGACCTGACCCCACCCCACACAAGGATTTAGGGGTTAGTGGCTTTAGCTCTCCACAACCAGGGCTGACGCTAAACCAGGTTTGCTGTGGCAACAAGGGGCTGCTGGCAATGGTTTCCACCTTTTCTCCCTGAGCACACATTATATCAGAAAGCTCTTGCATGGCTGCAATAACCCTACCACTCGCCTCTTCTCCACCCATCTCCTTCAGCATGAGCAATGCATGATAAATGAATCACCCTGCATGCATGGGTACAATCCTGACCATTCCTCAGACGGGCAAGCGCCCACCAGTCCACTGGAGTCACTTTAGACTGCTTTTATTCTATTTGTTTCATTATGCTGTTACAGCTCTCCTCAGACACAGTGCTAATTAACTCAGTCCCATCCTAGCAAGTCTTGGCTCCCACATCACCTCCAGGGTTTCCAGTCCAGGGAATTGTAACAGATCATTTATCCCTGTGGGTTTAAATGGATGCTTTTCCATAATGAAGCTATAGGCAGAGGGACTCATGACTGTAGATGTGAATTCAAGTCTCTAATTCATTGTGTAGCATCAAAATTTGTATAAATTTTAAATAATGTATCACTGGATTTCAATATATTTAGTCATTCAAATTAGGAATGTAGAGTTCTGTTCTGCAGAGAGCTAGTGTGTGTCATTGTTAGAGGGTAGCCCTTCCACTTGTGTCCATGCAGAGGAGTTCAGATAATTTAAGTTGGAGGAAGTGACTGGCAGCAAAAGATACAGGAAAATCTGTGTCATGTCATAATGCCGTGAGAGCCTGCAGGCAACTGTGGGCTGGGTGATGCCAGTATGTGGTCCAGCAGGTCCCACACTACCCAAGAGTTGGGAAACTAAATTAGCAAGGCGCATTGTCTGGGATTGCAGAGTTAGAGCCATTTGCATGGTGTAGGCAAGGTCTCCAGCCCTCAACCCATGAGCTGACAGTGCTTGAGGACTGTCTCCGCCTGCTACCCTCTGTTCTGTACATGGCTTGCAAACCACTGGAGGCAGCGAAATGCCCTTGCTCCTTACTGTGTCCCAACTGTGACTATAACACAGGTGACGTAGATGCTTATACCCATTAGTGAACACAGTAGCAGTGGTGTTATAGCTGGTAGAGACCTGAGGTTTGGCATATTCCCAAACCCACCGCAGCAGCACCGAGTCCCACTACAAAGCTGTAGTTTAAAAATATTGACCAATAGCTTCATTTTATTGCTACATGTTTTCTAGTCTGGATCTGCTTCCCCCCCTTTCTTGACCCACAGGATGTCCGTGAGAAGATACTCCAGTAGTGATGAATTGGGAGATGGTCTGTGTGCAGCATCTCCCAGATGATGAGTTGCGCTCAGTGAGTCACAAGTTAACCCAGCCACAAAATATGCTGGGGCCTTTTGTCCAAACAATAGTCTATTTACAGGAAACGTTGCTTTTCAGGAGGGGGTTTGTTCTGCAAGGTCTCAACATCTATTGACCTTGACAGGAGCAGGAAGAACCCTGCACCTCTCCTAGGATCTCAGCACATTGCACAGAGCTGAAACCCTTTGTCTCCCGCTTCTTTTTTTTTATGCATTACAGTCACATTATAAAGAAGTCCTGCAGAACATTCAATTACTTACTGCACAATTATAATCATATTTGTATACCGATAAGTAGGTCACCAGTCTCTCAGGTTAATCAATTATAATGGCATTCACACTGGTTTCTTTCATAAATCACTGGCTTTTAGTGTATCTACTGAGATAATGGAGGAAAACCATCTAATTTTGATCTAACTAGAATGAAATGTGAACGTGCATAATTTGCTCTTACAAAGTGTATCTAATGATCTCTACATCTGTATTTATTTGTGCTGTTTCATGCTGCATATCTCTTAAGTAGCAAAAAAACCACAGAGGCTGCTGCACTTAAAACTAAATGACCCAGAGTAACACAATTTATCTGCATTTATTTTACATTGTTCATCATGACAGATATTTTAATAACCCACTTCTGATGGTTGATGCACTGATTACCAATCACACTGAAACTGGAGGCCCGACAGCAGGATGGTTTGATGTGCTGTGAGAATATTTGGGAGAGCTGTTTTGCCTTGTAAACTAAGCAGTTAAGTGGAGAGGGAGGACTTTACTGAGGCTGGAGGCTGCAAAGGCTTTAGGACATAGCTAGATGTCACCAAACAGTGAACGGCTGCTGAGCCACAGACACCACAGCTGCCTCAATCCTACTCAAGCTGCAGTTTTCAGACAATTCAGTGAATGGGATAAATCATAACTAAATGGTTTCTCTTTTTTGCCCACTTAATGTGTGTGCCTCAGCACTGCTGTCAGAGAAAAAGGGTGGGAGGTTCCTCAGTGGTGGCTAAGAGCAGTTATTGCTTAGTGGGCTCCAAGGGACTGAGATGTATGTTGCAAAGTACAGAGCAAGACCTAGACCTGTACTACCAGATCTGGCTCATCCCAGTTTAACTGGAGGAACTGGGGAGGAGATGTTCAGAGGGTTGGGATGCCTAACCTGCAGATCTGGCTGATGGGCCTGGGCTGGTTTAGACTAGTGAAGGGGTGAGTTAGTAGCAGCCTACAGTTACCTGCAGAGATCATGGAGTTCTGCTCTTCTTCGTAAACAGAAGCTTGGGAGGCTCAGACTGTACATGAAGAAATATATCTTCCATGTGAGAGGGATGCATTCATGCATCCTGGTCACCTGCCAGGGTTGTTGCATCCACATCCTGGGATGTTTTCATGCCCTGGCCAAACAAAGCCCTGGCCAAGCTCATTAAATGCTAGTGATAGCCTTGATTTGAGGGGGAGGCTGGATAGGAAGCCCTAGAGAGTCCTTCCCACCAGCACTGCTCTGGCACCATATTTCAGTGCTCTTGAAGGATGTATAAAGAAGGATGATAGGATAGGGTGTGACCCCTTCCCTTCATAGCAAATATACCTTGGTTTTTGACTGTCAAGAGAGTGCAGACTGACCCCTCATCACCTTGCAGAGAGACACACCTGTTCTGCCAAGGATTTGGAAGGTCTGCTATCAGCAGAGACCATTCCCTGTCATGAGCACAGTGGTGCACTCATTGCAAACAAACTCGCAGTGTCCAAGTGATGTGTTGGCTCAGACCCTTCATGTAGGTGCAAACCACTGCTCTCCATCCTGCCGATCCCAATGCTGGAATGGCATAGCTAACAGGGTTGCTGTCATAACGTTAATCCAAAACCAGTTTACAAAGGAGAGCTGACAATAGAAATGGGTGGAAATCGCTCTTTTTTTTTTTTTTAACCTTAATTACAACCTGCTACTAAAAATCTCCACATTTTCAGAAGCTGCTACGTGAGAAATGAACAGTGTTTTCAAATCCTCTTCTGAGGGTTTTCGTGCATGTTTTTCAGAAAAACAAGATTTTTTTTTTCTGGTTTTCTTATGGAAAAAAAATAGCAATTTTTATCCAGGGAATGCTTGCTGCATGGAGCTGTTTGTTTTTGACAAAAAGTTGCTCTTTTTCTTCCTCTTTTTATTTTCCTGACATTGTTCACTGACAAAAGAAATACTTCAGCTACCATGACTTAGCCAACTGAAAAGTTCTGGCTCATTATTAAAGTAACTAATTAGTGTTTTGTTTGTGGTAGCAGCAAGTGCCCTTGACCCATCCATGGGCCCATCAGCCTTAGGAGCTGTTCAGTGTCCTATGCAGATCTGGTGACCATGGATGGCTGGGGTGAATGGGATAGAGGTGGTTTAAATTGTTTTATATCTGAGTAGATGGATTTAATCCGTTTCTATTTCTATGGGATTTCAGAAGTCCTAGACATTTGAAATGACAGCAGATGGCACAATAGAGGGTTTAGCAGAGTTTTAGGTATGCAGACAAGTTAAATTAATTAACGTTAATCTCTTGAAAATGTATGGCAGAGAAATAACACTTTAGTCTATAGAAAGATTCTTTGGGGCTTAATAAAGATCTGGGAGTAATTAATTATGCAATAACCCATGGTTAAGGAGATGATATTAGCCAGTCAGGGGGTAGTTTGGATTTGCCATTTTCCAAAGAGAATCCTTTGTATTTGCTATGTGGAGTCAGCCTGCAGCAGCATTTATGAGGAGTGTCCATGGCTCCTGAAATTCCCCTGTGTATCACGGGTGTAGTTGTCCACATTTTGCTGGAGGAAAACTATTACAGCATAAAGCATGCAGGCACAGAGCAGGTATGGTTGCAAGGGAAAATGGAGTACATTGTTAAGAACAGACAGTTATCTTATTACCTTATAAGCACCTATCTAAGCTCTGTTCAATTAATGAAACACGATTTAAAGCAAAAAGGATTGGTACCCGCCAAACCACTGCACTATAAGCTCTTCTAATTATGCAATAAGATAATGTCCACCAGATTAAAATTTTAATTAGCTTCATTTAGAAATAGAAAAAAGCATTAGATTTCTAGTTCTGGAACACCTAAAATGACCTCGGGGCTGGGCAGAAGGGAGTGTGGGGAATCGAAAACCAGTTTAGAATTATGCATGTCCTCATGTCTGCTGTTTTCTGCAAAACAACAGCAAATCTCAGTGGTTGGGGGCTTCTGGGTTTGCTTGTAAGAAGTTGTTTGGAGGGGTTGTGGGTGCAGGCAGCAGTGCACAGGGGTGCCCTTGGTGCTCCCCAAGGCTCATTTCTAGCTCCAGCTGCCTGCTTTCAGAAGGCAGAAACATACTGACTATAATAGGGACTTTTGTTTGGTTTTGGTTTTTTCTCTTTCCTTTTCCCTATTCACAGATTTAAAGGCGAAAACAGACCATTAAGTCCAACTAATCCTACATCCTGCATGACAAAGGCCATCCCGCCCATCCCTTAATTCCTCAATACCATGGTTGACCATGACCATGTGATTATACACCCTCCTGTAAATGCACTGAGAGCCTCTGTGTGCTCCAGCCACTGAGCGAGACCCCACTAAAAACACCCAGTCTTGATTTAAAGACTTTAAGTGGCAGATGATTTATCACATCCCTCATGAAACCACTCCAATGCTTAATTACACTTACAGTAAAATAAGTCATTGGGGTTGAAAGCATGGGGAGCTGTAACATGCGAAATGCACGGTATACAGTTGTGTTTGGTTATGAGGTAAGGAATCCAACAAATCTCTTTTATGTCTTTTCAGGGAAGAAACAAAGACATCTGAAACATATACACAATATAGAATCCCTCTAGCCCATGCCTTGAAAGGGCTAGAGGTTTGCTGGGGAACCTATGAGGAGAGGGAGTAATAAAGAAAAGAGGGTTTTATGATGCAAAGTCAAATGGGAAACTTTCATTGGAGGGATTTGGTCAGCTCCTAGTCCCATAGGGGAAAGGGAGGAATTTGAAAGTAGCGGTTTTCCCACTGAGAAGGTCAAAGCCATTCCATACAATTGGAAAGCAGCATAAGAGAAATACACTTATTGCTCTGTCATGGCTGTCAAAAATGGACAAGGGGAGGAAGTACCAAACACTACATTTCATCAAAGCCCTGAAGGTAAAAATGATCTGCTGGCTTGGAATTTATCTTAATGAGCGAAATCCAGCCAATGGAACAAGATGCAGCTGAAAGTGACAGATGGGATAATTTAAAGTTTGAGTCTTTGCATGAAAGGAAATAATATTTTTGATAAGTTCTTTTTCTCCTCATTGTTACACTGTTCTGCACAGTGTCACAGCCTCCCACTGCCAGTCCCAGGTCTTTGGCAGATGAATTTATCCAGAGTTCCTTGAAAATTCAGAGTTAGAGGGAGATCCTGGAACTCCTCAGCTCACGTAAATGCATGGAGCTGGTCCAGCAGCCAATTACAAGTGGAGACAGATTTCTTGGCCAAGAGATTTTTGCAAGGTAGGGACTCCAAGTGAAGACATGAGAGAGTTGATAATCCACTGTGTGCTTTAGTCATTCAGTTAAAGGTGAGCAATGGTGGATTGCTCCCCAAAATGGTTAAAACAGCACATCTGATGAGGAAATGCATTTTGCCGAACAACCTATGGAGCAAGGTGAGTGATCCTGTATTGAACAGTCTAAAGGAGAACGTGTCCTGCATCAAGGTTCCTTCACAGGGATGGCTGCAGTAGCTCTGCTTTGGGAGGTCCATCTCTGAGGCTGGATCCTGAGTCTGAAACCCTCCAGGATCAGCACTCTAAAAATATGAGCATGCATCAATCAGGCAGGTTGGAAGAGTATATAGAAATGTAGCAATTTGTTCCTGAGCATTTTCAGACACAAACAACTGTGAGAATTTACCACTTCTATATAAAAATATCACTTGGGACCTTGGTAGGTCCCTAAAAGCTCCATGCAGTTGGACGATACATTTCCTGCTGCATTTTGATGCTGAGAGGTGCTGTCATCCATCCCTTGGTGTGTAGGAATATATTGTTAGGTGTTGGTTATCTTTAGTAGGGAAAGGTGAGCAGGAAAAGGAGCAGAATCAGCACTAAAACAATAGCTCTCTTTACCATCTCTTTCCCACAGTAAACTTAGTGCATGCACAACACTAGTGTATAACAGAGCGTACACAGAGCAGTAGTGAACCTGCCACCAGTGGCAGGGCAAGAAAAAAGCCTGAAACCATCCTCCTCTGACCCTTGTTTTCTGGTTAGATCAACTCGCAGTTGACAAAGGTTCAAGACAAAGAAAAAGTCATCTGTTAGCTTCTCTTATTTAGGCAGTGTTGGGCTAGGTTTTACAATCTACACGGCAAACCTTTGTCTGTGCAGCTCTCAGCTGCATCCTGGCGGATGAAGAGCTCCCATTGGCATCAGGTGGCTGAGGGGAAGCTGAGGCTGTGGTGGGGCTGCTGCTGGTCCCCAGACATCCCTTCTAGGAGCCTGCAGCATCCCAAACCAACTCCAAAGCACTGAGAAGGAGGCACGACAACGATGGGGCCAGTCCATCCTGTTCAGCCTTCACCTGCTGAACTGGTGCTCACAGCATGGAGCGGGTACCCTCACATCTAACTCTCCTTTCCAAAGCAAGGATGGACCCGGCCAGAGGACAAAAACTGCACGTGCACTCCCTGCCACGAGGCTCTGTGCCAGCTGGGTGGAGAAGAAAGGGACTGCAAGGAATTTCTTCAGATGTATTCCAGCAGCGGATTAAAATAGCTGCTACTATTTTAATCTGGGGAAGTGGCAGCTAAGGCACATGCAGGACTGGCAGCATCTCCTACAAAGCAGGGATTTAAAGAGCAGCCCGTTCCTTTAGTGTAATGCAAATGCAAGGTTGGCTACCAGCCCCTGGGAAAGCATGGCCCCAGGCCAAGTGACCCCCCACTAGACAGAATTGAGGATTAGGAGGTATAATTTCAGACTGCTCTGGTTTTCTTCTAGGTATTGCAAAGCGTTGTAATGCTATGAACCCTGAGTATTTCTGGGAAGCAACAAGAAATCACAGTGTTCAATATTCTTTATTTACATCCAGCCCAGATGGGGATTGCCTACTGAATTCCGTTGTAGTGACATCTAGATTTTAAATGTTGATTTTTTGTTTTCTTATTCTGGAAGTTTCAGTGTAATATAATGTAAATATTCTGCTTCCCTGTGAACTTGTGCCAGTGCAGGAAGGGGCTACAGAGAAAGGTGAACTTTTCCTTTTTTTAGGAGTCCTTTTACACATAACTGGAAAATGAAACTCTTGCTTTGTCCCTCGTTTGTATTTTGTAGGGGGATGTTTGCTGCAGGCCTTTTGCAACTGGCAGAACTAGATATTAAACAAGGGAAAGAAAATATATCTTCACATCCTCAGAAACTGTGAATTATTTATTTGCTCTCCCTGGTAAATCTGCGTTTGCAAAATCTCACTGTGAAACGAGCATTTCTTTGTTTCACTGGACTACACGATCACTCCCTGAAGATTCATCAGCCCTGCTGCTCAAGAGCCTCTGGCAAGAAGCTGGCCTCAAAGCTTCCTTTTTATTATTATTATTATTTGGTAATGCTTGGGGTTCTTTTTGTTTCACCTTCATTTATTCTTTCCTTCATTTTACAAATTAATTGAATGAACTCACCTGTGGAAATTTAAGACCTCTTCCTGTGATTTTGGTTTGCTCCTGTATCTGATTCCCTCTCCCAACGATTACACAAGACAGTGTTGCCCAAATTCAGCATCAGTGTCAATAAGCAAATATTTATACAGCTTCCAAGATGCAGTCTGTACACAGAATGATACCAAATTAAGTTAAATCAATATCAACTACGCTAGGATTGAAGAGTGTCCAGGCAAAAAGTGGCACCAGTTTAACTGAATATGTTTCAAAACCAGCGTAATTAAACAGAGATAATTTCACTGTGAAGTGCAGATCTTGTCTTTCAGATTTCTTGAATGCCATTGGACCAAATCCCACTGTATTTACTCCGCACAGGACTGCCTATTGAGGTAGTATTACATAATATTGTATCTTTTCCCACTGTTTCTTTCAGAGCCACATGAAAGAATTGCCCCCTTGGTTTTAAAAAGATGCAACGAACATTTATATGAGTCTTAACAGCCTTCCTCTCCTGCGTGAAACCATTGCTGAAAAGCACTCTACACATCTGAGTTAGTCTCTTACCCACCTTAATTGGGCAAATGCTGCAAGTTTTGTTCTAAAGTAGGTCAAACGCACCAGGTTTGCATTATATATCTTGGAAGTGGGCACAAAATGTCTCTTGGACCATATAGCCTGCAGCCTTGGGCTTCGTTGGCTTATGTTCTTTCTAATTTCTCCTAATCTGCTCATAAGCACCTCCAAAAGGGTGCTTCATACACCTCACCACTAATCTCTTTCAATGCCTGGTTGCTCTTTGGCTCTAATGCCAGGTGGCATTAATATACCCATCACTGTAATTATTCAGACAAGCAAACAGTGGCAGGAGCAGTCCCAACTTCTCCCTTTTCTCACTGATTCAGAGGCATATTTGAAAGATTCCTTTCATCTCCACAGATCCTGTTCCCTGGAGTTGTCCCAGGCTGTCCTCATCAAAAGGGAATGTGATGTTTCAGCAGTTTCTCAGCCCATACCATGTTGGGAGAAGAATCAGTAGCGATGGGACAGTATCATTTATTCAGTCTCTGACTGTTGCCCAGAAGCCTGGTACACATCCAGATGCCAGCCCCACATCAGGTCCTCCAATAAAGCTTTTCATAGGACTGAGGTCTAGGTGTGAAATAGAAATACTGTTGATACCTCATAACTTTACGGCTAGCCTGCCTTTTGTCTGGCTCCAACTGATGGTGAAAATTCAAGATTTACTGCAACAAACAGCCATGTGTTGGTAAGGGGGTACTTCTGAAAGCTTCCTGCACCCAGTAAGAACTGTGCAAATACTTCACACTAAATCCATTTTCCCATGTGTGACTTCTACAAAGTCTACTTAGTAACTAGTCAGCAGTGAAATGTAGAGGATTATCTTGCAATATGGGTCCCTTGAGTTTCCAGGTATTTCTCTCAAGCTTTTAAAGGCTGCCCACTTTCCTACACACCCAAAAAGCTTTGGGCAATGCTCGTATTCAGGAAGACAAGATGTACAAGTGGAGATAACTGCTAGATCAGTTCAATTGCTGGAAAAAACAGAAGTGTCTCAGGCTCTCTAAGACCCATTGCATGATCCGGAGTGAAACCTTAAGCTCAAATCAAGTGTGCTTGGTTTTAGGAATGAGTGGTGGAAATGCCATAGTGACAAGAAGAAAGGTTTTGATGCCCACATGATAAAGGATACACAAATTTGTATTATTCCTTTGATTAGCTACTCTATGATATGTCGAGCCCATAAATAATCAAGCCTCGCTTTCTGATTAGCTTTACTCATCACCCAACTGCTCCATGCCTTTGCTCATTTCCACATCCTTTTTCTGGACAGGGGCCTTATTCTGTGAGGTGCTAGTAGAGCTTCTGCCCCTCTCTCACCACATTATTTCTTTGGTCCCTTGCCAGCCATTTCCTCGCTGCTTCTCCACCCATGCAATGACTGTCTCATCACTCTGTCTCATCCTCAGGGAACAGATTGGAGTCTTCATGTTGTCTGTCCCCCCATGATATCTTCTAATTCCATAATCCAATTTTACCCAACCTCAACAGTGAAGTAAAACTATCAAAGTATGTGGTTTTCACAGGTCTTATGGAAGTGGTGGTGGGAGAGGTCCTTCTGGGACAGTGGAGGACAAGGCTAGAGCACCTGCTCCGTCACTTGGGTCACCCACAATGGGAAGTGTGGATCACAAACACGTTCAGCCATCAGCTGCTCCAGCTGAGAGAGACAATTCCATAAAACAAAGCTGCAGCACTTGGACTGATGACAATTGTGTTTATTGTTTTCAAAAATATCTATTTTCATGACACAGGAAGGTTTTCTGTCGTTTTTTTCATGTATCTTCTTCCCCTTCCTGCACAGCTACTGGAAGAAGAATCACATTACAAGGAGATTTAGCAAAGCAAAGTTAATGGTTCATTTTCATTTCTTTTAATCTAGTGGTTGTAATTGTGCAAATATAGTTTCCTTTCTGATTTGAAAAGACCTCATCCTCCCAGCAGCAGCTGAGGGAGTTTATAGCTGCCTGCACCCCTGCCCGTACCTCTGCAGAGCAGCCAACCCCAAGAGCTGCTCTGGTTGGAACGGCATGACCCTTTCAATAAGCTGCAGGCATTAATGCCTAATAAAGCTCAGTTTTACACACCCAGAGCTCAGCTTGCCTAGAAGCTGGTTTGTGTTTCCCTTTTGTTGGAGCCAAGCAGCCACCGATTGGCAGCCAAATGCAGAAGTGAAATTCAGATGGTGTGGAAATAGAGGTCTTTAGAAAATAGGCAGGGATGTGATGATCGGTCACACATGAAGAGCTAACAGTATTTTCCTAAAGCTGCAAAGATCAATTGAAGGCTTGAGGCATGAGGCATTGTATTGATCTGGCACTGGGCAAATACCTGGTACCTTTGCAAACAAGCCCCTGCCTTTCAGAACGCAGAGAAGGGGAGGTCAGCCTAAGATGAAATCCAGCACTTGATCAGCTTGACCCTGCTGCTGCATCCACAGAAGCAGAAAGGTGCTGTGACTGGAGCAGCTGCTGATGGGGCAAGGGGCACAGAGGACCAGCTGGTGGGAGAGGATGCTCATAGATGGGAGAGGAGCAGTGGCCATTTCCACACGCTCATCTGCGCACAGCCATGCGTGCACACATCTGGGTTTTAGCAGAGGAGACCCGTGCTGTATGGGGAGCGGGATGGGGGTCCCTTTGTTTGGGGTCTGTGGGGTACTGGGAGACAGCAAATATTTTTTTTCCACTAGATGCTCAGCACTTTCACTTCACCTTTTAACTTAAACCAGCTGCTGCGCCAGCCGTTGAAACTTGCCCATGCTGTAAAACCTTAACAGCTCTGTTCTGTCCTACTTTTATCTCGTTTGGGGCAATTTTCATTTCTTTAGATCCTAAGCAAATGTTTTGTGTCCCTGGATCAAAGCTAGGGAGCATCATTTACATACTGTGGGTGAGAAGGCAGCAGACTGGAGACCATCACTCATCAGTGAAAGGCTGATCATTGTTTGTTTAGCCCATTCCAAAATAATGGCTCTGCTGGGAACACCAACCCAGTACGCATCATATCTTTTATAGTATATATTAATTCAGCATAGACATTAGGCCATCGTTATTCCCTCCCTTTAATTCCCATGTATTAGCATTCAGGATCAGTTTTAATCCAGCACACATCTTTGTTATTTCATAATGTAAAATAAATAAAGCTGGAGGCAAATGTACTTTTTTTTATATAAACGACTGTGAGAGAGTGATGGATATAAATCACAAAAACATCTTTATGATTTTAAGGCTTGGATTCCAGAACACAGCATTTTCATTAAACGGTGCGATCCATTCATTTTGGAGAGACAGATATAAACAGAAGCAAATTAACTCAGTAGTTCTCATGCCTAGAATCTTTGTGATAAAATTGCCTATTCTTGTGAGTGTAAATGTTTCCAAAATATTAGAGACAATTGGCAAAAAAAAAAAAGAGGAGAGATAGCATAGGTTGCTCAAGAATGAAAACCATAAAAACATCCCCTTCAAACACCACATGTACTTGGTGAAATTACTTAAAGTGAATTGCAGTAGCACTGTGAGAGGAAGAGAAAGGAGGCAGGCAATTTTTTTTTCTTTTTATGATGGATAAAGGTCTAGGAGAGTGTTTTCAAATTATTTTCTTTGCTGTCTGCATATTAGAAAATTCAGCTCCTGGCTGATTGGCCATGCAGAGAAATGTAGGCATCATAAGCAACAGGAGAGCAAAAGCTGAGGCGCTGCAGAGGACTGCTCCCTCCTCCTGCTCCTGCTCCGGAGATGAAGGAGAAGCTCAGGCATTTGCAGCCCTACCTGAAATCATAGATTAGCGTGAGGGGAAGATCATTTCAAGATGCAGCACCTCGGTGTAACATCTGAGCCCAGCAGTTAAACATTGGAGGATATCAATTAAACTGGGGGCAGCCAAACCCCAGGTCCTGCCCTCTCTGCTTCTCCTTGGAAGGACAGAAGGACACTAGGGACAAGGTGAAAACCCCTGCTAGCCTCGTGTGATATTTGAATTTTTTAAGTCACTTGCAAGGCTGCAGTTTTCCCAGATATCATTTGCTACAACATCAGTTGCACTCAAGAGGGAAGAAAAAAAAAATCCAGGCTTGCTTGCTGTGCTCCCTGGCTGTGCCGGGGGATTTGCAGGCAGCGGGCAGGCGGCTCTGCAGCACAGCAGGGTGAACAGCAGCTTTGCAGCCACACTCAGAGCACACCTGGACAAGCGCTAGTGTGATCTCATCCACCAAACCTGACAAGACACCAGGAGCCAAAGGGCTGAACGGAATTTGCATATAAATATAGAAAGGAGTTTGTAATCAGAAATGTACCCAGAGTCCTTGTTATTATTGTTTTATTTACAGAACACACACGTCATGCAGAGGGGTTTTAAAATATGCTGGCAGAGATAGCACTTGTATTTGATACCTGAATTAACTGAATCCACCAGGGGCATCAAGGGAAACAGTCAATGTACTCACCCCCCCTGACAAAACCTGAGTGTTAGTGTGGGGAGAAAGGGCAGCTCAGTGCACAGCAGGGCCAACACTGGAGGTTTGCGTGATGGACAGGCTGGATGGCAGCACTGCGGGCCTGCTGCTGCCATCAAATCTGATATTACCTGCTGGAATGGCAGCCTGTCCCCAGGGCAACCTGCTGGGAATGGTTACAGGGGCCATCCCTGGGCTTCGGGCCCCCGGTGCCAGGTCACACTCAGAGTGAGGCGTGTCCAGNTTCTCATCAATCACTAAACCACGTCCCTCAGCACCTCATCCACCTGTCTTTTAAACCCCTCCAGGGAAGGTGACTCAACCCCCTCCCTGGGCAGCCTCTGCCAGTACCCAATGACCCTTTCAGTGAAGAATTTTTTCCTGATGTCCAGCCTGAACCTCCCCTGGTGGAGCTTGAGGCCATTCCCTCTCGTCCAGTCCCCTGTCACTTCGGAGAAGAGCCCAGCTCCCTCCTCTCCACAACCTCCTTTCAGGTAGCTGTAGAGAACGATCCAGAGCTGTTGGTACGGGTCTGGAGCGGCTATGACGGTTCTATGGAGAACCCTGCCATGAGGACAGGCTGAGAGAGGACTCCAGCACTGAAGGGGCTGCCGGAGAGGTGAGGAGGACTCTTTGCAAGGGCGGGAGCGATGGGGCGAGCGGGAACGGCTTCAGATTGGGAGATCTAGATTAGACACGAGGAAGAAATCCCTCCCGGTGAGGCCCCGGCACGGAACCTCCCGGGAAGCGGCGGCCGGGAGACGCCGCGGTGGGTGCGCGAGGCCCCCGCGCTCCCGCGCTCCCGGGCCACGTGCGGCGCGCGCCGGGGGCGGTGC
>WAAB01009751.1:4303-18314 GCA_013389865.1 Piaya cayana | reverse complement strand
TGGTGATTCTATGATTTTCCATTTCGCCTCGGCTGCAAACGGTGGGTGCCCCCAGACCCGAGACGCCCCCGCACCTTCTCTTTCCCCGCGGAGCCTGCAGGAAGAGGAACGGGAAGCAGCAAACGGAGAGGCCAACCCGCCCCGTGCTGGTCCCGCCCCGCGGGCGGTGCTGTTGCCGGGCTCGCCGTGCCTGCCGGGAAGCGGAGGTCACGGAGGGTTGGGGTGCTGAGGGGGCGATGCGGGGGGTCGCTGCGGGGCTGCTGTTGGTGCTGCTCTCGCTGCCGGACTCCTCCACGGCTCAAAGCCCCGAGCCCGGCGCCTGCCAGCTGCCCCCGAGCAGCCGCTTCGACTGCGGCCCCGAGCGGCTGCTGTCTCGGGAGGGCTGCGAGCAGCGGGGCTGCTGCTACGCCCCCGCCGGTCCCGGCCCGCCCTGGTGCTTCTTCCCCCGCGGCTACCGCAGCTACCGGGCCGAGAACGTGACGGCCACGGCCGGCGGCTGCACCGCCCGGCTCCGCCGCATCGCCGCCAGCTTCCTACCGGGGGACGTGAGCCACCTGCGGCTGGATGTGGCCCTGGAGACCCCGACCCGCCTGCGCTTCACGGTGCGCACCGGTACCGGCATCCCAGCATCCCCGCATCCCTTGCTATCCCGGTCCCTGACCCCATTCCCAACCCAGGCAGCCCGGTCCCGGCATCCCACCCCTTCACTGGTCCCCGTCTGAGCCCCTGGTCCTAGCATCCCAGCCCTGGACCCAGTCCCAGCATCCTTGTCTCAGTTATTGACATCCTGGCCCCAACATCCCAGCCCTGATCCCAGCATCTCTGCCCTGGTCCTGGCATTCCGGACCTGGCTCCAGCCCCAGTCCTGGCATCCTGGACCTAGCGTCCCAGATCCAGCATCCCAGTCCTAGTCCTGCCATCCCTGTTCCAGTTACTGGCATCCTAGATACAGCATCCCACACTCAGCCCTGGACCCAGCATCCCTGTCTCAGTTATCGACATCCTGGCCCCAACATCCCAGCCCTGATCCTGGCATCTCTGTCCCAGTCCTGCCTCCCCATCCCAACCCCCTTCTCTGTCCCAGCAGCTGCGGGACCCAGCCCACCAGCGCTACGAGGTGCCCCTGGTAACGCCGCAAGTGAGCGGCCAAGCTGCCTCCCCGCTCTACGCGGTGCTGGTCAACGAGGAACCCTTTGGCCTCATCATCTTCCGGAAGGGCAGCGGGCAGGTCCTGTAAGTGCCTGTCCTGCCCTGAGCTGAGTGAAGGCTCCCCTCGCCTTCCCAAAGGGATTTGGTCTGGAAATGGGACCTGGCGCCAGTGATGTGCAGGATGGGATCAGGGATGCAGCAGGGACACTGGTGATGGTGGGGGGGACAGTGGTGGTAGTCAGTGGCTGCAGAGGTTTTGCTTTGACCTCCTCTGCACTTCAGTGCTTGAGAAAGGAAGTAGGAATCCCAGAGCTCAGCTGAAACCTGGTCTTGTTGCATGTGATGATGAGTATCCATGTCCTTCCCCAGGGCTGTTTTTTCTCCAGCTTGTTACCTCCCTCTTCCCCATCTGCTGGGCACTGCCAGGGCTGTTTGCTGGAGTCTCCCTCTCTCTCTGGCAGGCTGAACACCACCATCGCGCCCCTCTTCTTCGCAGACCAGTTCCTGCAGATCTCCACCTCCTTGCCCTCCCATTTCATCTCGGGGCTGGGGGAGCATCTGACGCCACTGGTCCTCGACACGGCATGGACCAGGGTCACCCTCTGGAATCGGGACATGGCACCTGCGGTATGGAGTGGGGCTGAGGGCAAGGCGGGTGTCTCATCTGTGTTTGCAGGGATGGCCCCACTGCATCTTATGTCTTATTCAGGGCTGGTAAAAGGCAGGTGTGCCGGTTGAGCTCTGGGACATGGTTTCAGTTCCCCTGGAGCTCTGCTGTGTGCTGCTTGGGAGCTGTTTTCCATCCAGTGGTCTAAGTCTCTGGCTTGGGACAGAACTCTGCTGACTCGAGCGGTATTCAGGGGTGCAAGCCCCCGGTTTGCACCCCGAGCCATGGTGGTGCACTGAGGAGCAGGTGGATGCTGTGCTGGGGTCTCCAGCAGAGTCTCACCAGCAGCAATCTATGCTCTGCTCCAGCCTCAGGCCAACCTCTACGGCTCCCACCCTTTCTACCTGGTGATGGAGGACGGTGGTTCAGCCCACGGTGTCTTTCTGCTGAACAGCAACGCGATGGGTGAGTCCCGTGCATGCTCCAGGCATAGGCTTGGCCCCCATTCATCATCCTCAGATTATTCCTCTGGTACTTTTGCTTCCCTAGATGTGCTCCTGCAGCCCAGCCCAGCCCTGACCTGGCGCACGACAGGGGGGATCCTAGATTTCTATGTTTTCCTGGGCCCCGACCCCAAGAGCGTGGTGCGGCAGTACCTGGATGTCATCGGTAGGGCTGAATCATAGAATCACCAGGTTGGAAAAGACCCACCAGATCATCGAGTCCAACCATTCACATCAATCACTAAACCATGTCCCTCAGCACCTCATCCACCCATTCCTTAAACCCCTCCAGGGAAGGTGACTCAACCCCCTCCCTGGGCAGCCTGTTCCAGTGCCCAGTGACCCTTTCCGGGAAATATTTTTTCCTAATGTTTAGCCTGAACCTCCCTTGGTGGAGCTTGAGGCCATTCCCTCTTGTCCTGTCCCCTGTCACTTGGGAGAAGAGCCCATCTCCCTCCTCTCCACAACCTCCTTTCAGGGAGTTGGAGAGAGCAATGAGGTCTCCCCTCAGCCTCCTCTTCTCCAGGGTAAACACCCCCAGCTCTCTCAGATGTTCCTCGTAAGTCTTGTTCTCCAGCCCCTTCACCAGCTTCGTTGTTCTTCTCTGGACTCTCTCCAGAGAAGCTGGGGGCTGGGGGCACAGGTGCTGCCGGGGTGGTGGGAATGGTGCAGCATGGCCAGTGCGATGGAGCAGGGCTGCGGGGGAGCCACATGGCCATCCCTGCAGCCACTTGGCCAGCACCCACCCTCCTGGCTTCCAGGGTTCCCCTTCATGCCTCCGTACTGGGGTCTGGGCTTCCACCTCTGCCGCTGGGGCTACTCCTCCACTGATATCACCCGGCAGGTTGTGGACAACATGACAGCGGCTCTGTTCCCCCAGGTAGGTCCTCGGAGCTGCTGGCCGTAAGCTGTGGGGGGCTGATGGGGACCCCCATGGGGTGGGTGTTTGGTGGCAGCGTGCAGGGTCTCTGCTCCTCCTCGAATATTGGTGCTGCCATCGCAGGACGTGCAGTGGAATGACCTGGATTATGCGGATGCCAAGAGGGATTTCACCTTCAACCAGAAAAGCTTTAAGGACTACCCAGAGATGGTGGAGTATTTCCACCGCCGTGGGCTGAGGTACATCATGATCGTGGTGAGTGATGCACCAGGATTCCAGCTGCTCCCCAAGAGCAGTGATGGAGCCTCCGCTGAGGAAGGTGGAGGATGCCATTCCCTGTCCTCGCTGGTGAAGCTCTGGCTTTGTGCCCAACCAGGATCCTGGGATCAGCAGCTCAGGGCCTCCTGGCACCTACAAGCCCTATGACGATGGACTGAAGCGAGGGGTGTTCATCCGAAATGCCACGGGGCAGCCCCTGATTGGGAAGGTGGGTGCAGGGAGCAGTCTCGGCTTCTGTGGGGAGGGGGTTGAGTGGGGCCGTGGGACCCTGAGAAGTGGATGGGACACCAGGGGGTGGCAGTGGGGGAAGATGGTGTGGCACATAGGGTCTGTGGAGGGCAGTGGGTCATAGACAGTGGGGTTTTTCCTCTTGATGTCTCCTTCCCACAGGTCTGGCCAGGCCCAACAGCCTTCCCAGACTTCACCAACCCAGAGACTCACGAGTGGTGGCACGACATGGTGAGGGACTTCCATGACCAAGTGCCCTTTGATGGCATGTGGATTGTGAGTGGCTTGGGTAGAGCTGCCAGCTGCGGCTCCCTGGCTCCTGCCCTGCACTGCAGCTGTGCCCCAGTGTGACAGCGAGGGCATCCATTCCCAACATTTCCTTCACCTAGGACATGAATGAGCCATCAAATTTTGTAGAGGGCTCCCAGGATGGCTGCCCCAACAACAGCCTGGAGCAGCCCCCCTATGTGCCAGGTACTGGGAGTGGGTACCAGCCCCTCCCTGGGGATGTGGGGAGCCCTTAGAGCAGTCCCTGGGATGCTCTGATCCCAGACAAGCAGGCTCCAAGCTTGCCCTCACCTCTGCCTTTCTCATACAGGTGTGTTTGGGGGTCGCCTCCAAGCTGGGACCATCTGTGCCTCCAGCCAGCAGTACCTGTCCTCCCACTACAACCTGCACAGCCTGTACGGGCTGACTGAGGCCATCGCCTCCCATGAGTAAGCCTGGGGCTGGGGCTGCAGCTGCTGCTGTCCCAGAGATGTTGGTTCGCATTCCAGGGGATGCCTGAGCCTGGAGGGAGACACTCCCTTGTGCTGCAGCGTGGGCAGCTTAGGCATTCAGTGGGCTGGTGATGGTTTGGTTTATAAAGCAGCGAAGAAGCTGNGAACAGGCTGCCCAGGGAGGGGGTTGAGTCACCTTCCCTGGAGGGGTTTAAGGAATGGGTGGATGAGGTGCTGAGGGACATGGTTTAGTGACTGATGGGAATGGTTGGACTCAATGATCTGGTGGGTCTTTTCCAACCTGGTGATTCTATGATTCTATGTAGAGTTGCTCCTGTGTAGAGTTGTCCATGGAGAGTTGTCCTAGACCCGCTGGCTCCTGAGCTGGGGGATTATGTCCTGAGCCCTGTCCCATGTCACCCATGGGCAAAGTGGCACTGGGTGTCTGCCCTGGTATGTGCCAGCTCTGTGCTGCTGCCAGGAGCTGCTGGTAGGGCAGCTGAGCCCAGTCTCCAGCTGGGTGGTGCTGAGCTGACACGGTCCTGCTTGCAGTGCGTTGTTGAGGATCCGGGGCAAACGCCCCTTTGTCATCTCACGCTCAACCTTTGCTGGGCTTGGGCGCTACGCGGGGCACTGGACAGGGGACGTCCGCAGCGACTGGGAGCAGCTGTATTACTCCATACCAGGTAGGCTGCAGGATGCTGGGGCCTTGTCTGCCCCCACTCCCCCACTGAGCCTCCCTTGCAGCCGGCAGCTTCTCTGTGGGCTCCGTGCTCCCAGGCGCTGCAGGACCACTGTGCCTCCTGCATCCCTTCCACAGAGGTGCTGCTCTTCAACCTTTTTGGGGTGCCGCTGGTGGGTGCTGACATCTGCGGCTTTGCGGGTGACACCTCCGAGGAGCTGTGTGTGCGTTGGACCCAGCTGGGTGCCTTCTACCCCTTCATGAGGAATCACAATGACCACGGTGCCCGGGTGAGCAGTGGGGAGCCCTCATCCCTCTGGGCAGGGGGTGGCTGGGTGGATGGTGCTGGGGTGGGTGCTCTTGCCAGCTGTGGAGCAGCTGTGGGGCTTTGTACTATCCGTGCCAGCCTTGTGCTGTTGCAGAGTCCATCCCACATCCCTGAAAGGTGCCCACTGCTCCTCCCTGCACAGTCTGATGAGGAGTGCCTGAGAGAGCTGGGGCTGTTTAGGCTGGAGGAGAGGAGGCTGAGGGGAGACCTCATTGCTCTCTACAACTACCTGAAAGGAGGTTGTGGGGAGGAGGGAGCTGGGCTCTTCTCCCAAGTGACAGGGGACAGGACAAGAGGGAATAGCCTCAAGCTCCACCAGGGGAGGTTCAGGCTGAACATTAGGAAAAAATATTTCACGGAAAGGGTCACTGGCAGAGGCTGCCCAGGGAGGGGGTTGAGTCACATTCCCTGGAGGTGTTTACGGGATGTGTGGACGAGGCACTGAGGGAAATGGTTTAGTGATTGATGGGGATGGTTGGACTCAGTGATCCAGTGGGTCTTTTCCAACCTGGTGATTCTGTGAGCCCTTTTCATTTTCTCCGCTGCAGCCGCAGGAACCGTATGCCTTCAGCCCAGCTGCCCAGGCTGCCATGAGGAGCGCCCTCCACCTCCGCTACTCCCTCCTGCCCTTTCTCTACACCCTCTTTCACCGGGCTCACTCTGCTGGGGAGACGGTGGCACGACCCCTTTTCCTCGAGTGAGTGCTGGATCCCCACTGGGCTCAGCGGGCGGTGGGCGCAGGGTCTCCTTGGCTCTGTGCTGCCCCAACCCATCCTTCCCCAGGTTCCCCAAGGACCCCAACACGTGGGCGCTGGACCGACAGCTCATGTGGGGCGGGGGGCTGCTGGTCACACCAGTGTTGGAGGCAGGAAAGACCAAAGTCAGCGGCTACTTCCCGGCGGGGACGTGGTACAGCCTCACTGGGGTGGGTGCTCCTCGCTGTGGGGCTTTCACATGGCTGTATGGTGGGTTCCTGCAACCCAGAGCTGTATGCAGGACTTGTACCTTGCCTGCCTTCTCTTGTAGATGTTTGAGGGCAACTGAGACCCCTCCTTGCACATGTTGCACCCTATGACTGCTCCTTCCTCTATTTGTTGTCTTGTGTTGCACGCAGGCAGTGCAGGGGTAGGATGAGGCGGGGGGATGGTTTTAAGCTGAAAAAGGGGAGATTTAGATGAGATATTGGGACGAAATGTTTTCCTGTAAGGTGCCTTCCACATCCCTGGAGGTGTTCAAGGCCAGGTTGTAGGGGGCTTGGAGCCCCCTGATCCAGTGGGAGGTGCCCTTGCCCATGGCAGGGGGTTGGAACTGGATGGGCTTGGAGGTCTCTTCCAACCCAACCCATTCTATGATTCTATTATTTTATGAATTAGGACTCTACCATCCACAGCAAAGGGCAGTGGATCCTCTTACCAGCTCCCCTGGACACCATTAATGTCCACGTACGCGCAGGATACATCCTGCCCCTGCAGGTGAGCCACCTTCATGCTGTGGTGACACCACGGTGACCTGCCTGGCCAGCCCCTGCTGGCATGTGGGGCAGGACAGGGCTGCCACGCTGTCCCCAGCAGAGTGGACGTTGCCAAATGAGTTATGAGCCTGTGGTGCTTGGCTGGGCCTAGGGAAGAGCGACTCCAGCAGCGCTTGGACCTTTTCTTGTGCCCAGGAACCTGCCCTCAGCACTGCAGAGTCCCGCAAGAAGGGGATGGGCTTGGTCGTGGCACTGACACCGGATGGCTTCGCCAGAGGAGACCTCTTCTGGGATGATGGAGAGAGCTGGCAGAGCTTTGAGAGGGGGGACTACACCGAGATCCTGTTCCTGGCCTCGCACGTGAGTGAGGGGGGGCTGCTGGTGGGGTCTCATGGGAACTGTACCCCTAAGGAGCTGTCAGGTTAAACAGGTGACCTTCTGGTGGCTAAGGAGACTTTCCCGTCAAGTCACGAGGTCAAAAATCTCAGACTTACTTGCTGGTTTATGACTAACAGATTACGTGTGTGTGCTTGTACGTGGTTTTCATGGAATCATAGAATCACCAGGTTGGAAGAGACCTACCAGATCATCAAGTCCAACCATTTCCATCAGTCACTAACCCATGTCCCTCAGCGCCTCATCCACCTGTCCCTTAAACCCCTCCAGGGAAGGTGACTCAACCCCCTCCCTGGGCAGCCGGTTCCAGTGCCCAATGTCCCTTTCCATGAAAATTTTTTTCCCTGATGTCCAGGCTGTTTTGCCACAAGTCAGAATCCAGTTACCTGTAAGAGTCTCCTTAGAGACTGGTACTTGCAAGGCAAATACTTGTGGTTCATGGCCCTTCAGAGAGACAATTTTGCAACGCTGGAGGCAGTAAGGAGTTGAGTGTCAGATTAAAAAAAATACAGGATTACTGTGATAATTCCCTGCTGTGTTTTAGCACTATAAGCACTTATAATCAGTTAACAGTTGGATATAAAGCAAGGAGCAGTAAAAACTCAAGTTAGTAGTTATTTTCCTGGGAAACACCTGACAGAGTCAGAGGTTCAGTTCTTACCAAGACATTTCTTCTTTGTGGAGGAAAAGAGGCCTCATTCCACTGGTCTCAGCCCAGCGGTCCACCCTGTTCAGGTCCCTTTGGAGCCTCCCGACCCTCCAGCAGATCCACGCTTCCACCCAGCTTTGCTAAGGGTGCACTCGCTGCCTTCATCCAGGTCATTGATAAAAGACATTGAACAGGGCTGGACCCAGCACTGAGCCCTGGGGACATCACTTCTGACTGGCCTCCAGCTGGATTTAACTCCATTTCCCACCACTCTCTGGGCCCTCCAGCCAACCAGTTTTCCACCCAGGAGAGTGTGCGCCTGTCCAGGCCAGAGGCTGACAGTTACCATAGCAGAATGCTGGGAGAAACTGTGTCAAAGGCTTTACTGCATTCCAGGAAGTCTCACACCCAGTAGCCCTGGGTGTGTGCAGGGTGGCTGAGACACGGGACTGTAGGGTGATAGCTCTGCTGTCTCCCCAGGGTGCTGTTCTCAGTCGGCTCCTGCGGGCAAGCGCCCACCTCGATGGGGTCCTGCTGGAGTCTGTGACTATCTTGGGTGTCACCAGCCCTCCCAAGCAAGTCCTGGCCAATGGTGCCCTCGTGAGCGATTTCTCCTACCGCAGCGACACCCAGGTGAGTGCTCAGCCAAGGGGCTGGTGGGTTTGGCCCCAGTGGTGGCACCATTCCTGCTTTGTTGGCACCAGGGAGCATCAAGGGCTGCCCAGCGTGGGCTGTCTTGTTGCCCTGGGACTCAGGCAGGCTTAGCCCATGCAAGGGGGCAAATATGTGGAGATGGAGGACGGAAAGGATGTGTGGTGATGGGGCTGGAGCTCTGAGGAGCAATGACATGGCTCTGCTCGTGGGACTCTCTGCTATGGACACCCTTCCTGGGGATCAGTGGGATTGGAGCCATGCTGGGATGTATCTGTGTGCACCCCAGGGGGACAGGACCCCACCTCAGCTCTGACACCGCTGATTCTCACGGTGCTGGCTCTTCCTTTTTCCCCTCAGGTGCTGGGAGTCCCTGTGTCACTGCCAATGTGGGAGGAGTTTGTGATCACTTGGTCCTGAGCCCATGCTGGATCCGTGCCTCTTGGCAGGCAGAAGTGATGCTGCTTCCTCCATCTCTGGGGTCGAATCCGTCCAGCATAAAACCAGAGCTGCTGCTGCTTTTCTCATATAATGCAGCTCCTGGGCTTTGGCTTCCCTTCTGGATAACTGGAGTTGGTTGAAGGTGTGTGCACTGGACTTGCACTGGGGTGAGAGGGGTTTGGGACCCCTGGGGAAACCCTCATCTCCCCAAAATGGGGAAAAAACCCACCCAAGTGCCTTCTGAGACAGCAAACCTGTTAACACATGAAACTGGTAACCAGTCCAGGGACTGTGAGGAGTCTCCTGGCTGTGTTTTTGCAGAGGAGGATTTGCACAGGGTGTGAGGGAGCAGTGCTGCCAATAAAGTCACTGGTTGCTGGGAGCAGTGTGTGGCTGTCTGTGCCCCTCTGCCTGTGCTTGTGCCTGTGTCTCCTGAAAGCTGCAGGCTTCACCCCAGTTCCAGAGTGCTGGGGGACCACTGGAGCTCCTGCAGCCCCAGCCATGCCATGGAGCCCCTTTGCCCATCCATCCTGCTGGCTGTGAGCCTAGGAACTGCTTCTGCTGTGTGCAAGGAGGGAGCAGGTGCTGTCACCCCGGGGTCTGCACCCCTCAGGGCTTTTGGACACTTACTTTTGTTAAATTAAATTGTACCCCCGCTGCCTCCTCGCTAGTACCCACTGGCCTTTTTTCCCAAAGGCACAGACTCTGTCAGCAGGCACAGTCTGCAGCTCTGGGAGCAGACAGGGATGTGCTCAGCTCCAGGTTAAAACAGAGTCCTCTCCTCCAGAGGCTTTATTTAGGAGCAGCTTGGCCCTACGGCTCCTCTGGCTGAGAATAAAGGCATGAGGATCCCTGAGTGTTCCAGCACCAGGCAGTGTTTGTGATACAGAAAGCAGAGCCTCAGGGATTTGGGACTGGCCCAGCCGGGATCCTGCCCCGACCTCCTCGTCCCTGATGGGCCACGCAGGGCTGTCCTGGGGCAGAGGTGATGCTCACAGCTCGTTGTGCAGTGGCTGGCACTGGGGGTTCAGTTTCTCCTCCAAGACGGCATCGGGGGCACACACCCATGGATCATTCGTGTCCCACTGCCACTTTAAGAGCTGTGTGCGGAGCAGCTGGAAGACAGCAGCATAGCGGGGATCACGGGCCAGGTTTTGGCTCTCAGTGGGGTCGTGGCTGCAGTCGAAGAGCTCCCAGCGGTCCCTGTAGTAGTACTGGTGCAGGGTCTTATTCCAGTGGGTTGGCTGCCCAGTCCTGGTGCGGTTGAGAAGGTCCTGGAACGTGGGTGAGACATAGAAGTCCTGGTCGATGGGAAAGGGCATCTTGTAGTTGAGGTTGTGAATGAGGTGGAACTGCTGGTGCTGGATGGCTCGCATGGGGTAGTACATGGTCACCTCGTGGTGGCTCTGGCTGCTGAAGGTGGTGTCCCAGGGCTGCTCCGACTCCAGCGCTGGCAGGAGAGACTTTCCGGTGAGCTGTACCCGCTTTGTGCCAAAGATGCTGTAAGAAGGGTAAGGGATGGAGAACCAGTCCAAAATGGTCGGTGTGAGATCTGGAGAGGGAGAGAAGGGGAAAAAGAAGGTCTGGTGCCTGGGCTGGAGAACTCAGCCTCAGAAAGCAGCAGAAAGGTCCATGGGGTCTGCTACCACATGGGCTGTAGGTGGTCCCAAGATGATGTCCCTGCAGAGGACCCTACTGGTTGTCCTCCCTCCTCTTCCTTCCCAGGGCTGGCTGTGCCAATCCTGGGGGTTGCAGGCTGTCCTCCGGGATAGTACCCTGGCTTTCGGCGAGGGGAGAGTGGAGACCAGCTCATCCCTTGGACACAGCTCTGCAAGCCTCTGGCAGGGGCTCTTACCCAGCAGGGTGGTGAAGGCCTGGCTGAACTGCCCCCACCGCTCGGTGTGCTCCGGGGAGGAGATCAGCAGGGGCTCAGCGGTGCCTGACCGGTAGAGGTTGGTCCTCCCACCGGGGAAGGGGATGCCATTGTCAGAGGTGTAGATCACCAGGGTGCTGTTCTGGAAGCCAGCACGCTGCAGCTCCTCCAGGACCAGCCCGATGCCTGCAGATGGAGGGGCAGAGCTGAGCGAGGATAGGGGGGACCACAGTGCTCACCAGCACCAGCCTGGCCACTGTGGCTCCTACCTTGATCCATGCGCCCGATGGTTGTGTATTGGGCTGCCAGATCTGCTCGGGCAGCTGGTGTGTCTGGAACAAAGTGGGGGACCTAAACAGAGAAAGAAAATGCAGCACGTGGCAACCAGGGGGAAGGAGATTGTGTGGATTTTGGGGTGGCTTTCACCATTTCTCACCCTAACACTGATGGCAGTGATTGAGCTGGGGGTCAGCCCGCTGCTGCCCTGGCTCTGACAGAGGCTCCTGTTGCATATAGCCCCATATAGTCCTACATAGCCCCACGCAGCCCCACATGCTCCTACCTGCACTTGCTCTGGGCGGTAGAGCTGTGGCTTCCAGTCTGGGATCAAGCCCATGCCGCTCTCTCCATTGCCAAATTTCTCACAAAAAGCCCCATACTGGGGCTGGGAGTGCCCGCAGCGGTGGGGATCGTGGAAGGCGACGTAGAGGAAGAAAGGCCTAGAGGTGGAGAGGGTGGAGGTGGTGAAGCAAAGGGTTGCTGTACAGGGGTGAGCTGGGGTCAGCTGAACTTCCCCGTGCTGTGGGCTTCTGGATGTGGGCTGACCAAGAAACAAGGTGTCCCTTCCTATTTGTGACCAACTGGGACTGGGAGACACATCTCCAGTGAGGCTGGTTTCCCTCCCCTCTCCCGTGCCACCTTGCAGCCCCAGGGATAAAGGGTCCATCTCACCTCTCATCCTGGCTCTGCAAGAATTGCCGGACGAGCGCTTTGATCCGAGTGATGTTTCTCCCAACCTGCAAAACCGAGCTGTTCTCCTCTGTGTAGGCAAAGTCAAAGGGGTAGACGGCCTCAGGCCCTACATGCTTCTTCCCAATTATCCCTGCAAGAATGCAGACACACGGTGTGCTGGGAGCAGGGGATGCTCACTGATGCAGCTCATCTTGAGCACAGGGTGTGCTCACTGAATGCTGCTGAGAATGGAAGATGCTGCTGGCTTCTCCAGTCTATTTTTCCAGTTGCAGAGGTATTTCCACATCAGAAAATGCCGGGACCACACTGCTCCAGGTCACAGCTGTGGGTAAGCGTTACAGCAGCTGAGTGGCCAGAGTTGAAGTTCAGGTCAAGCATAAGCTTTGTGTGAAGTGGAAACTGGGAAGAGCAGATGAGGAACAAGAAGTGGAACTGAGGTGTTAGTAGGATGGGAGAAGAGCAGTGGTGGAGGTGGAAGCGAAGCAAAACCCACGAGTCACCACAGACCATGGGCGTGGGTCCAGCTAGTGCTCACAGGCGAGTTAGTGGCCAAGCTCTCTCCTCCAGTGAGGTTTGGTGGGGAGTATTTATTGGGTTGATGATTTGACTTGATGATTTTAAAGGTCTTTTCCAACCTTAACAATTCTGATTCCCTGCCCGTGTCAACCCAGGGCTCCCTACCTGTTCGGATGCCTGCTTGGCTGAGCAACTGAGGCAGGCTCCGCACGCCATCGAAGGAGTTGAAGTGGTGCACGTCCTGATGCAGCCCATACATCCCATTCTGGTGCTGCAGGTGGGGAATACAACACGGTTGGATGGTGCCTTCCAGTGTGGTCCCAAAACAAGTCCAGCTGGGCACCAGGTGTATGTGCACGGGAAGCAGGTCCCAGGGTCAGGGGACAGAGTGGGTCAGCAGGCTTAAGGGCTTTACCAGGTCCTGTAACCATGCTGTAAGCACACCAGCTCTGGTCATCCCCGAGCACCTGCTGTGGCCTGACAGTGATGTGCGGACATAAACATTAGTTAGAAAACCTGCAGAAATGTTAAGTAAACTTAAACAGCTTAGACTACTGAAATATGCACTGTCTGCTAGCAAAGGCCTTGAAGACCTTGGATGTTGATAGGCCTGAAGCTGGAATGCAGCAAACAGCTCCAGCTCGACCAGGATGAGATTGCGCCTGCACACAGTTTGAATTCAGGGGACAGTTCATGAGGACGATGAAGATGACTTCAGCCCTGAGTCCCAGACCACAACATCGTGCCTGCGCAAGTATAGAAGAAGCTTCTCAAATCTAATTATAATAAGGAACGGGGAAGGTCATGAATATGTAATGGGCACTTATGAATAGGCATGTCTTCACACTATATCTATCTGCTTGTTAGACTGGTGTGCGAGTTAGGAGGATCAGCCCCTCGCACCCGCCGACAAATAAACACATACCTGCTTTATAACCTTTAACAGAGTTATAGAATTTGATTCCGCAAAACAACAGCCCCCCGTGTGGTGTCGGGGGGAGTCCCTACCTGGGGTAAGCCGGTTAGGATGCTGGCGCGGCTCGGGGAGCAGCTGCTGACGGAGGTGAAAGTGTTCTGGAAGACCACGCTGCGCCGGGCCAGTGCATCCAGGTTGGGTGTCTGGATGGCTGAGTTGTTGTAGATGCCGCTCTCAAAGCCACCATCATCGGCTGCAACAAGGAAGGATGTAGCATCAGGTCTGAGCCCTGGCATGTCCCTAACCGTGCAGGGGGGATGGGACACTAATGACAGGAAAAGCTAGGGAGGAGCTTTTTATCAGGTTTAGACGAGCTATATTGGGAAGAAATGTTTTCCTGTGAGGGTGGGGAGGCCCTGGCACAGGTTGGCCAGAGAAGCAGTGGCTGCTCCATCCCTGGAGGTGTTCAGGCTGAGACCGATGGCCTGAGGTTTAACAAAGCCAAATGCCGGGTCCTGTGCTTGGGGCACAACAACCCTGAGCAGCTACAGACTAGAAGTCTGGCTGGAAAGTTGCCTGGAGGAGAAGGACCTGGGGGTGTTGGTTGACAGCGACTGAACGTGAGCCAGCAGTGGCCCAGGTGGCCAAGAAGGCCAATGGCATCTTGGCCTGTATCAGAAATGGCGTGACCAGCAGGTCCAGGGAGGTTCTTCTCCCTCTGGACTCGGTACTGGTGAGACGGCTCCTCGAA
>WAAB01009750.1:2919-17061 GCA_013389865.1 Piaya cayana | reverse complement strand
GCTGAGTCTCAGAAAAATCCATGTTCGGACCTGGCACCTTCATGTGATTTTGACAGACAGAGACCTGGCGGGGCGAATCCTGCACCCCCCTTTCATCAGGCTGTGAGTGGGTCAGGGCTGTTTCTCCCTGCTCAGGTTTTCAAAGCCTCAGCATCAAAGCCAGCCCTAGGTTTCCCCTGTTTCTTCAGTACATCCCACAATGGCTTTGTTAAATCACAGGAACCTTTTCAGCTTTTTTTTTCCTTTCTTTTCTTCTCCCTCTTTTCTTTGTTAACAATCTTTTCATTTAGGGGGCAATCGAGCAGGTAAAGGAATGGAAAGCAGTTGTTGGGGGAAGGAAATTTCTTCCATAACATTTCTTTACTGTCTTGCTTACCTAAGCAATGGAAAAGGAGCAACACAGAAAATGCAAGCAGATGGGTAAAATATTTTCCCTTCTTTTTTTCTTTTTTTTCAATGTGATTCTGGATTTGTGCCTTTGATTTTCTCACTCTGTTACTATTTGCCCCCATCATCAGTCTCCAGAAATGCATCTGAGCAACTGGCTGGATTTTCCTCAAGTCACTCATAGAATCTCTTTTTAATCCTTCTTGCCTCAAACCTCAAGCTTACAGGATCAGAGAAAACTGCTAAAATTGGAAATTTCCCATATTTGTTCCAGGTCCCCCTGAGCCCACAGGAACTTGGTGCAGCTCTAAGAATTATAGAATCACAGAATGGTTTAGGTTGGAAGGGACCTCAAAGCCCATCCAGTTCCACACCCCTCCAATGAGCAGGGAATCCTCCCACTGGATCAGGGGCTCAAAGCCCCAGTCAACTTGTCCTTAAACCCCTCCTGGGATGGGGCAGCACCCACTGCTCTGGGCAACCTGGGCCAGGGCCTCCCCACCCTCACAGGAAAACATTTCCCCCCAAGATCTCATCTCTATGATTCTATGATTCTATGATTCAATCTCCCCTCTTTCAGCTTAAAACTGTTCCCCTCACCCTCTCCCTGCACTCCTTGACCATGCCCCCTCCCCAGCTTTCCTGGAGCCCCTTTCAGCTGCTCTAAGGTCTCTTGACTCTTCTCCAGGCTGAACAACCCCAGCCCTCTCAGCCTTTCTTTATCTGGGCAGGTGCTTTGCCTGACCCTGTTTTCCTATCTGACAGAAGAGGCCATGGGCCGTGCTGGGAAGAGCATCCACTTCTTCCTTTGATTCCTACAGACAAGCCTTTATAGAAATGTATCCTCACAGTAAATGGAGTGAAGAGCATAAGCTTGAAGAAGAGATGAGAAGAATTTTCTGTCTCTCTATAAAGCCTCAACACTAGAGAACTATCTGTCTGATCCGGTTTTGTTTCTGTATGAGTGAAAACAGCTGCTGGGAGTTTGGGACTGTGGACTTATCAGGATGGGTGGGGTGAAGGGGATCCTCAGCAAAGCCTGTGTGAAAGGTTTAAAATGAGGAATATTTCCAAAACAGTGAGACATTGCTGGATGTAGATTAGAATCATAGAATCACCAGGTTGGAAGAGACCCACAGCATCATTGAGTCCAACCATTCCCATCAATCACTAAACCATGTCCCTCAGCACCTCGTCCACCCCTCCCTTAAACCCCTCCAGGGAAGGGGACTCAACAGCCTCCCTGGGCAGCCTCTGACACTGACCAATCACCCTTTCCGTGAAAAATTTTTCTACCATGGGGCATGCTGGAGCTCAGAGCTGAAATCACAGAACCACCAGGTTAGGAAATTTTTTTCCTCATGTCCAACCTGACCCTCCCCTGGTGGAGCTTGAGGCCATTCCCTCTCGTCCTGTCCCCTGGCCCTTGGCACAAGAGCCCAGCTCCCTCCTCTCCACAACCTCCCTTCAGGGAGTTGCAGAGAGCAATGAGGTCTCCCCTCAGCCTCCTCTTCTCCACGATAAACCCCCCCAGCTCTCTCAGCTGCTCCTCTTCTTCTCCAGCCTCTTCTCCAGCTTCATTGCTCTTCTCTGGACTCGCTTGATTGATGAGAGCCAAACAATATCAAGAAGCTTGCAGAGAGTGGGGAGAATGTTCTTGCCTTTTCTGATCATCCTCCCATCACAAACTACCTCCAGTGTCCTGGTGTTCTCGTCTCTGCAGGTACACAGCCTCTGGCTCTGTGAGTCCAACCCCAGGGAGTGTCCCAGTTCAGAAGACTCTGTTTGCTCCAACATGCCTTTGAGCAGTTGCTCAGAACTTGTCTTGGACCGGAATCAAGCAGAGTACAGCCTAACCTCACATCGTATCACAGGTTAAACCAGTCCAGGCAGGAAAGATATCTGAGCATTACGAGGCTGCTTTCCTTCCCCGTTAAGCCCCTACCATAAAAGCTGACAACTTCTCTTGATAATCTTTTCAGAGGAGAGAGCACCAGATTTTCTCAGATGTACAGAAAATGTTTCAAACCCAATAATCCTGCAGAAGAGTTCAGCAGGAATTCCCCTGCCCACGTAGACCTTCCCTTCCCCAGGTGAGACGCAGAGCAGGGCTTCCTCATTTAGCTGGTTTGGTCCCACCTTTGTTGTCATTTCTAGGTGTTCTCACCCTACGATGCAGCTTACGATGTCCGTGCAATAATCAGCAAAGTGTTTCCTTAGGCTTAGGCTGAGCCCTGCAAGTGCCGCGTGTTGAGGTCAAGCCCCAGGTTGCTGTGCACAGCATCAACAAAGATGATCCAAGGGCTGGAGCACCTCCTGTACGAGGACAGGCTGAGAGAGTTGGGCCGTCAGCCTGGAGAAGAGAAGGGTGCTGAGAGAACTTATAGCAACTTCCAGTACTGAAAGGGGCTCCAGGAAAGCTGGGGAGGGGCTCTGGATCAGGGAATACAGGGATAGCATGAGAGGGAACAGTTTTCAGCTGAAAGAGGGGAGATCGAATCATAGAATCATAGAATCACCAGGTTGGAAAAGACCTCTTGGATCGTCGAGTCCAACCATTCTTATCTGCCACTAAACCATGTCTCTGAGCACCCTGTCTACCCATCTTTTAAAACCCTCCAGGGAAGGTGACTCAACCCCCTCCCTGGCGGACAAGGGAGAATGGCCTCAAGCTCCACGGGGAGGGTCAGGCTGAACATTAGGAAAAAAATTTTCCCAGAAAGGGTGATTGGGCAGTGTCAGAGGCTGCCCAGGGAGGGGGTTGAGTCCCCTTCCCTGGAGGGGTTTAAGGGCCGGGTGGACAAGGTGCTAAGGGACATGGGTTAGAGATTGATGGGAATGGTTGGACTCGATGATCCGGTGGGTCTCTTCCAACCTGGTTATTCTATGATTCTATGACACCATGAGCACATCCATGTGCGGAGGAGTTGTCTTGGCCCCGTAAGCGCAAGGCATTTTCACACTTACTGTGTTTCCCCAAGGTGTGCGGCTAAGGTGTCAAGGTGAATATCAAGCAGACCTTAGGAGCCCCAGGAACTGGGCTAGGGAGGCGGTTGCCGTGGTAACAGAGTGGCTTACGGCAGACAATATTGAAGGATATGTCACATTCATAAACTCGCTGCGCTGAGGCAGCGTCCCCGAGGAGCAATCAAAGCAAAGCCAAGACAGAGCGGAGTGTGAACCAGGGCAGGGTGGGCGCAGGCACGTGCGGTGCATCGAGATGCTCCGGGGAGCGGGCACAGATTTTCTGCATTTGAACGCTGTTGTGTTTGCAGCCAGGAGGGACACACAGGCTTTGGGTGGTGTTGTTATGGGGCTCTGTTCGCTCTGGCTGCACACAGCAGCTGGTGTGCGATGAAGTGATGCCCTAAGCTGCAACCAGAGCTCCTCCACCTCATCCCGCTGAGCCTGGGGCAAGCAGCAGCAAGATTTCCTCATTTGATGCATTTGAAACAGTAAAGAACCTAACAAAGTCACCAAAGTGTTGTAAGCCCATCTTCAGGTGCTCTGATTTCCTTCGTATTGGGGCAGATTCCTTACATTCATTTTGTGAATGGTGCCCAAGTCTCAGAGATCTGAGTCATGGAGGACGTGGACTTCTAATAATTCCCATGGGTTTTGTCCTTCCAACACAGGACACTCTGTCTTTATATCATGATAGAACCAGAGAATCATTGAGGTTGGAAAAGACTCTGAGGCTCATCCAGTCCTACTGTCAGTCCAGCACCAACATACCCACTAAAATATGTCCTGAAGTGCCACATTTACACGATTTTTTAACACCTCCAGGGATGGAAACTCCACCACTGTCCTGGGCAGCCTCTTCCAGGGCTTCAACACTTGTTCAGTAACAACATTTTTCCCAATGTCCAATTTAAACCTCCCCTGGTACAACTTGAGGCCATCTCCTCTCATCCTATTACTTGCTACTTGGGAGAAGAGACCAACACCCACCTCACCACAATCTCCTTTCAGGGTGACGTAGAAAGCAATGAGGTCTCCCCCCATCTTTCTGTTCTCCAGGCTTAACAATCCCAGTTCCCTCAATTGTTTTTCATAAGACAGATGCTCCAGACCCTTCACCAGCTTCTTCAGATCCTTCCCTGCAAGGTCCCACTGGGAGCAAATGTCAGATTTTTTTGTTTATATTTTACTGCTTTCTAATTATTTTCATTGTTATCATTATCATTATTATTTCTTTCAAACTGTAGTTCTAGTTTCCGGTCTGTAAGTCTTTTTTTCTCTCATTTCACTCTCCGTTTCACCCCGTAGGCTGGGAGGGGAAGGGATTTTGGATGCTCAACTTCACGTCTTTAGCTGAGTTTGGCCACGTAGGGCTCAACCATGACAACTACCAATCACTGCAGCTACAGATAAGGAGGGGAAGAAGAACACGTAGAAGCGTCACACAGTCTACAAACAGCAATTGTACTCTGCAAAGAGAAAAATTCTTGGTTTTATGTTGGGAGGAGGGGATGTTGCTTCAATTTTGGGTTGGTTTGTAGTCTGGGTGTTTGGGGTTTTTTTTTTCAGAAAAGAAGATTGTGGTCTTGAAAGAAGTGGAAATAATTGAAAATAAAGCTATGGAGCTGACCAGGTCCAAAAGATATTTCCATGCAGATTTAAAAGAAGTTCCTGAGACTGTTTTTCTGATGTCTGCAGTGGACGTTGCCTCAGTCCCTAATATTCACACTAAGAGCAATTACCAAGTAGATTAGAATGTTGCCCATCGGTGTCAAGAACGCTAGTCCCAGAGAAACAGTCTAATTAAGAATCAAATAATAGAACATTTAGATAAATGCAGTGTAATGCGATTGGGTCGAACTGTCGCAGCTTCTGAAGGGAAAAGCGCGCCTTGTTAACCTGAAAAAGTTAATAAAATTGGAGAGCAAGGTGACCCGAGTGCATGTAATTTACTTGGATTTTTGAAGCATTTTTTTAATAAGGTTCCTCATAAAAGACTGTTAAGGAAAATAAATAGGTACGGGAGGAAGGAAACTGATTCATTGGCTTAATAACCGATTCCATTAAAAGATACAAAACAAAGGAACGTGATGGAAGTTTTATCCCTAGAGTAGCCAAGTAAGGAAGGAGTTTTCTCAGGGAGCCAGTGTGGGTTTTTTAATAGTCTTCAATTCAATATNAACTGATTCATTGGCTTAATAACCGATTCCATTAAAAGATACAAAACAAAGGAACGTGATGGAAGTTTTATCCCTAGAGTAGCAAAGTGAGGAAGGAGTTTTCTCAGGGAATAAGTGTGAGTTTTTAATAGTCTTGAATTCAATACTAAAAACTATGTTAATTATATCATTAATGCAAAAGACGCATGTGAAGTGTAGGAAATATCAGACATTCAGGTATCTCTTGTGACAGGACTCTCAACTGTCCAGAACTTTCAGCTGAATTTTCTTGGTCCTTCTCCACAAACCCTCAAAGAAAATGCTCTTAAAAACAAAACAAACAGACAAAAAAAAACCACCAACAGATTTTATCTGAAAATAGTCTAAGAACAAGGAGGATATTTTTTTTCCAGTCTGTCCTCCAGATCCAACCCCCTGCTGATATTCCAAGCTGGAATAGCTCTGTTCAGGAGAAGTCACACCTGTCACTGTTTCTGATGCTCCCTCATGTCTTCCGGAGCAAAGCACACGCTGCACTAACGGGGATCTCTGTGCTTCAGGCTGATGCCAGTGCTGCCATATGCTGTCCCTCCTCCTCAGAGCTTCCTGAGGACTTTGTGAACCCACAAGTCTCTAACACCTCTTGCGGAATGAGAACTTGGAGGATAAATTATCCTTGGAGTTTGACATCAGACAGCTGGAAGGAGGCTTACGAGCATCCGAGGTTGGAGTATGAGCTGAGGTCCCTCAAGGGTGAGAGGCTGATATGTTATATTGATTCTGAGGGCTTCACTCCAATATCGTGGTGCATAAAGTGGTCACCAGGGCCTGCAAAACTCTTGATGGCAGAGACTTGGTTGTGCCACCAGTTGTGTTTTGGAGGATACACTTGGCCCTGCTGCCCACTGTCGGCAAATCACCACCTTTGGGTCTGTGATACAAAGCCTGTGTGACCCAGAACAGCTTTTATTGTGCATCTGTGAGGCGCTGGGCTATATATTCTCCAGAACATGGTCAAACTGTCCCAACAGGTTGGAGCCCCAATTGCCTGAGGCAGGAAAGTGCCACGGGTGATGCTGGTGGTGCAATATTGACCCAGGCTCTCAGGAAGGCAGTGACATTAGTGATACTTCCACAAGCTCTCTAAGCGAGTCCAGAGAAGAGCAACAAAGCTGGGGAAGGAGTTGGAGAACAAGAGGAGCGGCTGAGAGAGCTGGGGGTGTTTATGGTGGAGAAGAGGAGGGTGAGAGGAGAGCTCATTGCTCTCTACAACTGCCTNGAGGTGCTGAGGGACATGGGTTAGTGATTGATGGGAATGGTTGGACTCGATGATCCGGTGGGTCTCTTCCAACCTAGTTATTTTATGATTCTACAGTTCTAAAGGAGATTCAGTGAGGTTTTGTTGCACCCATGATCAGGGAGAAACAGTCAGTGATGATCCTGGAGAACCATAGTCACTGCACAGGTTGGGCTCGAGGAATTAGCGTGCTCGTGAGCTCTCTGGGGCTTGTTGTTCCAGCTCCTGTAGAGACCGGGGTGCACTTACAAGAGCCAGAGAAAAACATGTCCCTAAAATATGAGAATTATGGTGATGACATTACAGGGCTACATCCTGTAGAAAGCTGAAATGTCTCAGTGCTCTCCGCTCAGGGCAATGGACGCCTGTCATCATGATTCTAATCAAGAAACATGAATGAGGGATGTTATTAGATTGCTGGTTACAGTGAAGGAAGTCACAGTTGACATATTAGACTGATTAAAAGATTATTTTTCTCAGGGCACGGCTAATGATGCAGAACTAGAACATTTGACTATTGTAAGTTCGACTATTGTAATTATCCTGACTCTCATCGTTATTTGTTTGTAGAACAGCGATGCCTACGGGTCCCACCGGAGCCTGGAACTACGACGCGCTGGATGCTGCATGGACACGTATCAGAAGCTATTTGAGAGACAGTGATATAAATGAACCAGACAGAGATTGGGAGGAGAAGCAGAGGCACAGAAATAAATTTAAAAAAACAACCCTTCCTGGAGATTGTTGAGGGTATCAGCCATGAGTTGAAGCCAGCCAGATCTTCAGTGCTCTGCCCATCTAGTTGTGTGAAAGAAGAACATCCTAGATATGAAATAGTGCTCTTTCTCCTAATTATTTGCACATAATTTTGATATTTTAAGGTTTAGATCTTTAATAGACTGGAAAAGGTAAACAGTTGTAATCCATTCTGCACCAAAATATCATTTTCATTGTCGTATTTCTGGATTTTTTTTTTTTTGGACACTATTCACAATAAATTTAACCCCACACTGGAAGCAAAAGTTATCAAATATCTGAGCATTAATGGGAACAATGGGAGACTTTAATGTCTCAAAAATGGATTGAGGCATTATTACTGCTTATGTTGGCTCAGATATCTTAGGTGAAGGATTTCTTCACCAAAGCAAGCGTAAGACAGCATTATACCGAGCCCCAGTACGTGCTTAAATGTAGAAAAATTTGAATAAAGTGCGATTGTGAGCTGACTTTTCTCACTTTAAAATGGGGGAAAGTAGGTCTAGAATGAAAGTTTGGAACTTAAAAAAAGGCAAACTTTGAAATCTAAGGAGATGAATTATTGAGTCTGACTAAGTGGCTCTGGGCTCTGCGTGCAGAGCGAGCGTAAGTACTTAAAATTCAAAATTCAAACCAGAAAGGTAACGGTGAGAAGAGGTGTGATTGAGAGGCTACAGACTGCAGAAAGAAAGGAAGGATGACTGAAAAAACTTCATCACTTAGGAAATAAAAATTAATAATTGTAAATAGCACTTAGGCAACAGAAACCAAAAAGAACAAAGAGAAAATTAGGACAGTTGCACACTTGAGGCAAAAATAGATCAGAAGCTGCTTATCTCTAAGACCGAAAATCGTGTTTTCTGCAGTTAACAGCAGCAACAATACGATACCGAGATCATTAACAAGCTGCTCAGTGTGTGCACAAGGTACGACATAATTTGAAGTGAGGCCACTCTCCAGCCTGATTCAAATGGAAAATGAGAAGCTAATTTCTTACTAGACCATTAGCAGCAGCATCTTGTAAAATGACAATTTAAAATAGGGGTGATGTAAAGCAATTACAAAAATCAGAGGTGGCCTTCACGATGGGAGGGTAACAAATATAACACATCTATGCAGAAGAGGGTGTAGAATGATTCAGGCAGTGTAGACCTGTTGGTTTGGCATCAAAGTTTTGGAACAAGAATAGATAAAACCAGGGAAGTTGGGGCAATTGTATAAAATACAAGATAATTTAATGAAGCTAAATTGTTTCAAGATAATTCATCAGCTTTTCTTGGTAGGATCAGCGCTCGCTTACACAAGAGACAGACGTGGACTAAATCCACCACCATTTCCATGAGCTCCAGATAAATTAGCAATGGATTTGGGCTCTGGAGCTGAAAGTGGATAAAAGGAATGTGCAACTATTCATCCTGAAGATGTAATTAGCAGAAAAGGAGAGGATACCTGTGGTGATGCTTCGAGACAGTTCTGAAACTGTTCCAGTGCCCAGTGACCCTTTCTGGGAAAAATTTCTTTCTGATGTCCAGTCTGACCCTCCCCTGGTGGAGCTTGAGGCCATTCCCTCTTGTCCTGTCCCCTCTCCCTTGGCAGAAGAGCCCAGCTCCCTCCTCTCCACAACCTCCTCTCAGGCAGTTGCAGAGAGCAATGAGCTCTCCCCTCAGCCTCCTCTTCTCCACCATAAACACCCCCAGCTCTCTCAGCTGCTCCTCTTCTTCTCCAGCCCCTTCCCCAGCTTCATTGCTCTTCTCTGGACTCGCTCCAGAGCCTCAACATCCTTCTTGTGCTGAGGGGCCCACAACTGACCCCAGGATTCGAGGAGCGGTCTCCCAGGGCCGAGTCCAGAGGGAGAAGAACCTCCCTGGCCCTGCTGACCACGTAGTTTGTGACAGAAGCCAAGATGCCCTTGGCCTTCTTGGCCACCTGGGCCCCAGCAGCAAGAACTCAGCCAGGAGCACATCACGTCTTCACTGTAGAATTAGTGTAAGTATCAAGCCTTAGATCCTTAGAAGATCCTTACAAGCAGAACAAAAAAAAACCCAAAATGAAAATATTTTGAGCTCTATAAAAGCACATTTGCTAAAAAGACTTCATTTAATCTGCAAATCTGTGAGAAGGGCTGATCTGCAATGAGAAAATCTTGTTCGTCTGTCACTTGGCCTTGGGTAGGAACACATGGGAAGTGCTAGAAAACCACAGCCAAGCTGCAATCACCTCTGGGAGCTGCCTGAGAAACACTCTCTGCTGAATTTCATTTCCTCATCTTGTTCTCAGGCAACCACCCGCACTAGTTTCCGAGAGAGGGATGAGTGATGTTCTGCCGTTTGGTCCTCAGCAGCCGGGACATTCAGCGTTTCTCTCACTGCAGGACTAAAAACAAACTTATTGCAAGCAGTTTGCACCCAATAATGATAACGGGAGGGCAGCAACAGCAGGGACCTGTCCCAGCAGTTCCTACCTCCACAGGCCCAAACACAGCAGTTATATTTTTACACCATTATTGCAAATCACAGAGTCAAGGAACGGTTGGAGAGACTTTAAAGCCCTTCCAGTCCCACTCCTGCCATGGGCAGGGACACCTCCCACTGGATCAGAGGCTCCCAGCCCCATCCAACCTGGCCTTGAACCCCTCCAGGGATGGGGCAGCCACCCCTGCTCTGGGCAAACTGCCTCAAATGAAGTGCGGGTGGACGAGGTGCTGAGGGACATGGGTTAGTGATTGATGGGAATGGTTGGACTCCATGATCCGGTGGGTCTCTTCCAACTTGGTGATTCTATGATTCTATGGCAGCACAGAGCAGAATAAGAAAACAATCACTGCTCAGTATCTGAGAGAATGATTTTCCCAGGTGTTCGTCTAGTGAACTCTGCATACCCTGCATAACATGAGCCAGCAGTGTGCCCAGGTGGCCAAGAAGGTCAATGGCATCTTGGCTTCTGTCACAAACAACGTGGTCAGCAGGGCCAGGGAGGTTCTTCTCCCTCTGGACTCGGCACTGGTGAGACCGCTCCTCGAATACTGTGTTCAGTTCTGGGCCCCTCACCATAAGAAGGATGTTGAGGCTCTGGAGCGAGTGNCTGCCAGGGGAGATTTAGGCTAGAGATTAGGAGGAAGTTTTTTACGGAAAGGGTCATTAGGCATTGGAATATGCTGCCCAGGGAGGTGGTTGATTCACCTTCCCTGGAGGTGTTTAAGTCACGAGTAGACGAGGTGCTGAGGGACATGGGTTAGTGTTTGATAGGAATGGTTGGACTCGATGATCTGATGGGTCTCTTCCAGCCTGGTGATTCTGTGATTCTGTGTGATACCCCAAAAAGATCTCTGCTGTGCCTAAACACAGAGTCTCTTTGGTTCAGTTGTTGTTTGAAGGAGGCAAATGTGTTCGAATGGGCTCATTATCACAGCAAAGAAGAAGAAGGGAGGTACAGCTACTGATGCTGGAATCGGGCATCTCATCTTGACCTTCATCCTCCTTCACCCCTCCACCTTCTGTCCCTGGAAAAATCCCCTCCTCATCGCTCCGCGGTGTGAATCAGCACCTTTCTCCGGCTCTCTTCAATTAAGATTCAGCAGTGCTCAGCGAGTAGCAGTCGGCCTATACCGGACTAATTAATTTTTCCTGCCTGAGTAATTACAGTCCAGAGGTGACCATGAAAGCCAAGCAAATCAATTTGTGTTTTACTGAGATCCTCATCAGTCACGGAGCACTAACCAAGAAGAAAAAACTGACCAGAGACAGGGTCGGCCCCTGAACAACAAGCAACAAAGGTTGCTCTAAAAACGCTGGAGGAGGCAACCACAGCTCCTTTCTTTTTGGCTCCGTCAGTCAGTCGCTACAGTCTCCCTCTTGGAGATATAAACTTCATCTCTTTCTCTGGCACTCACATCCCGTGCAACTAATTCCTAGTCGAGCCAAAAAACACTTCAAAGCTCAGTTTGCAAAGATGAGCACGATCGTTTTGCAAAATGTCTAGGCAAGTGCAGAGTGACTTTCCCACTTTCCAAACAGAGGCAATCTGCCGCTCTGCTGAACCAGAGCATCGCTGTCAGCAGCTCAACCTCTTTTCCAGGAAAAACTTTTCCAAGTGTGCCAGGAATCCAAGCAGGCAGCTGTCTCCACACACCACTTGTTGATAAACTCATGAAACGTCTCGCTCAGCCTTAAGAAAGAGAACCCCAGAGAATTTTTTTCTCCTGAAATCCAAAGTTCTCCTCCTTCCCTATTTAGTTTTTCTGTGTGTCGTTTATGCAAGGCTTGGACTCGATGATCCGGTGGGTCTCTTCCAACCTGGTGATTCTATGATTCTATGATCTTGGATGAAGCAGCAAGTGGTTTTGGCTGGTGGGAGGACGGAGATCAAGTTTTTCCCACGTGGCAAAGAACTGGGGCATGTGGTTCTCCCCGAAGTGGGTGTGAGGATTTGTGTGCAGGATGCATCTCACTTGAATGAATGCAAGTGGGATGGATCTCGGTGTAGAAAAGCCCAGCTAGAAGTGATTCTCCTGGCCAAGTCAAACCTGGTGGGGCATTCCAATGGGGTGCATGGGTCCTGAAGCCACTAAGAAACATATTTTCAATGTCAGTTCTGGTGGCTGCTTGTGGTAAGGACAATCCAACCAGCATCATCTCTTTGATCTTTCCCGAAATCTATCTCAGAGTGTCTCATCTCCGGCTTAGGTGGGGAGAGCCACTGCACAACTCGAGCATTCCAACTGTTCTCCAGCACCAGAAAACACCGATGCGACACCATACAATCTTTTCTATCCAGAAACACCTGGATTCCAGCAGCTACAGGTTTTTTTCACTGGGTATTGCTGTGAAAAGATTAATATCAGGGGACCTATGGAGAATAAGAGTCTATCTGACTGCAGAGATGTTTCTCCTTCCAAGCAGGACCATGAGCTGATAGAAGCGGAGACACAAGCCCACACAACACTCACGTTGCTGTGACGTTAGTGTCGCTGAATGAATGTTACCGTCACTGAATGAGCATTTATTTGCAGGTATTATGACCTGGAAATCCTCGTAGAAATTTAGTAGTTGTGATGTCTCTAAGCAAACTGCCCATTGATACACAGGCAAGAATATTCACAGTATTGGACCATCACAAGGAAGCTGCTGTCTTCCCGCTTGGAACAGTCGTGACAGAAAGATGTGGATGACAGAGCCAGCAACTGAAACGAATCATTATTTCTGGCATAGTTACCCAGTGTGTGGAGTGGCTTGCTAGCGCGTTAAATAAGATCCGATTAGAAAAATGGGTCACAGCCTGCAAAGAAAGAAAGGTTAGAGAAAACACTGGGTCTGGGTATCTGAGTCAGATTGCATCTGGATAGTCGGAAAGAGGAGTGAAAAAAGACGATGCGATGAAATGGTAAGTTGGAAATATATATGTGGGGTTATTCATGGAACCATAGAATAATCAGGTTGGAAGAGACCCACCAGATCATCGAGTCCAACCATTCCCATCAATCACTAACCCATGTCCCTCAGCACCTCGTCCGCCCATCCCTTAAACCCCTCCAGGGAAGGGGACTCAACTCCCTCCATGAGTTGGTCAACAGAAAGAGAGTCAAACTGTTAGAAGTGAGCAGCAGAGCAAGGTGATGCTTTGTAATATCAGGTCTTACTATCCCTGTCTATGAGCAGCCAAGGGGCTCTTCACCTCTCAGAGGGTCATGGTGACTCCCCACCTGCAGTGCAATGAACCGAGAGGACTTGGAGCTGTGGGAGCAAGTCCAGAGGAGGCCACAGTGTTGATCTGAGTGCTGGAGCACCTCCTGTGTGAGGACAGGCTGAGAGTTGGGGTTGTTCAGGCTGGAGAAGAGAAGGCTGCAGGGAGAACTTAGAGCAGCCTCCAGTATGGAAAGGGGTTCCAGGAAAGCTGGGGAGGGGCTCTTCATCAGGGATTACAGGGATAGGATGAGGGGGAACGGTTTCCAGCTGAAAGAGGGGAGATTGAGATGAGATCTTGGGCAGAAATGTTTTGCTGTGAGGGTTGCCCAGGTTGCCCAGAGCAGGGGTGGCTGCCCCATCCCTGGAGGGGTTCAAGACCAGGTTGGATGAAGCTTGGAGCACCTTGATCCAGTGGGAGGTGTCCCTGCCCATGGCAGGGGTGGAACTGGATGGGCTTTGAGTGTCCTTCCAACCCAAACCGTTCTATGATTCTATGTCCATACCCATGAGCGTATACACACACGTCTGTGGTGATACAGGGATAAATCTCACTCCCAGCCACTTGCTGCGAGGGTAGGTGGTTGTCTCCACAAGTTAGTTCAAGGCTTTTTGACTCTTCAGAAGGATGCATTGGCCACACGTTTTATTTGATCCAGAAGGTGAGTAGCTTTGTAGCTGTCGTGCACACGGCGCAGTGTGATTACTGCCAAGAAGATGCTCCTGTCATGCAATCAGTCCTGCTGCGATTTCTATCAGGACTCAGAAATCTAAGTCATTGGCTGGGACCTCAAAGCTAGAAGGAGAACAAGAAAAAGTGAGGATAATAAATAAATAATAAATAAATCCATGGATAAAATGCCGTCTTCTGTTGAGGAATCTGCTGAGTTACATAGAATCA
>WAAB01009745.1:19158-36569 GCA_013389865.1 Piaya cayana | reverse complement strand
TCCCCGCATGCCTTCCCCGCATCCCCTTTCCCCTTCCCCGCATCCCATCCCCACCAGGGAGGAGAAGCACATCGTGAGTAGGAGCATCTTCTAACAAGTGTCAGGGGACAGGACAAGGGGCAATGGCCTCAGGCCCCGCCAGGGGAGGTTCAGGCTGGACATCAGAAAGAAATTTCTCACAGAAAGGGTCATCGGGTGCTGGTGGAGTCCCTATCCCTGGTGGGATTTAGAAGTTGGGTGGATGAGGTGCTGAGGGACAGGGCTTAGTGGTCGGTAGGAATGGTTGGACTCTATGATTCAGGAGGTCTTTTCCAACCTGGTGATTCTGTGCAAGGGAGAGAGGCTGAGGCTGATCTGTCTGCACAACAGCCCAGAGATGCTCTGGCTGTTCCCTGGCTCAGGAGCTGGTGGGTTATCTCGGAACTTGGTGTTCTCCGAAGTGCAGGTGTCTCTGTGTGTGTGAATCACTCAGGAGCACAGAAAATACGTGCCCTGAACCGAGGCTGTGATTTAAAGTTTAATTTCCCCCTTTATGAGTAACGAAAGGGAGGAATCGTGGAATTAGACAGCTGCATAAATACTTCCCTGTGTGAGCAGGGATGAATGAGAGTGAAGAGAGAATAAAGAAGAAAAATACAGAATGAGAGGGTATTTAAAGAAAAATTTGCATTTCATTTAGGATAGTGTTGTGTCACTTCCTTACACATGCATTACAGTTTTCTGTGTGTGGTATAATTGTTCTGGCATGCGGCTTCGAGGTGTAAAATATGTCAGCGTTGAACTTTGATGTTTGTATATGCTTGTGTTTAAACATCGTGTTGAGATTTACAAATTCTTGGAGGCAGAGCAAACACGTTGACTGACCTTTGGACCCAGGCAGATTGCTGAAAGTGTATTTATTTTATCTGTTGGGATACCGAGCCTCGTTATTTATTTATTTAGACCAGCCGGTTGCTAAGCTGAGCTCTGGGGTTCAAGTCCTACAAGCGCTGTAGCTGCCGGAGGAGCAGTGGCAGTTGGTCCTGATGGGCCAGGTGACACTGGCCAAGAGGAGAGGAGGCCTTCTAAGATAAAGCTGAGGGTGAAATTACTGTACAAGCAGGTATAAGCTGTAGATCGCTTGTATGTCACCTATAAAATCTCTACACATCTCAAAAGGAAGGAATAAACAAGTGTTGGGAGCCCTAGTGCTTGTCTCGTGCGATGCTGTGAGCTGCTGCGCTGTTAGAACTTGACAGGGGGAGGTTGCTGTATGGGTTTTTTCATGTCTGTCATCAAGTTGTTTCCGTTTCTGCTTTTACTGAATCTGAACTGGCTTCTCCTTGCAGCTGTATCATTGCTACCCAGTAAGGCAGAGATGACACTCAGCAAGTTTTCAGTCCCTCTGGTAGCGGCACTGTCGTTCAGCCTTCGGTAGTGGCACCTTTCCCCTGCAGCGCTGAAGTAGGCTTAGTCTTCTCTTCCTTAACATTTTTATGACAACTTCACCTGGATGTGGTAGTTTCCCTTCCCTTTGCTCTGAGACTTCATTTCTTTCCTACCTGCTGTGCTCTTCCCTGATATTGTGAGTTTAATGCTGGTCTGATGTAGAATGCAAGATCTGTTTGGCACTACTTGATTTTGTGCTTTGCCTTAGACAACCACAAAGAAACAAAAAACCCCTTGAAGTAGCAAGCTAGCAAGTCGGCTTGTGGAAATCACCCATTCTATCTATCCGCTGTCATCCTACGCAGTTAACTGTTTGACGATTCTATGCGAAGCTTGAATTATTGATTGTAATTCATAATTTATAACTGATTCTGATTATCAGACGGGGTAGTCGCAGTGTTCCAAGTTCAGACAAAGCGCTTCCACCAAAGGCGTGAAATTGCGAGGCCGAGCACAGCACTACAGGCAGGTGAAGGGGAGCAGGGACATACGGATCCAGGTTCTAGGAGTAGGTGTGCGGTGGATCTTGGAAAAGTCATCACAGCGCTTGCGCACACAGACATAGTGGCGGAGTTTTGGAGGTAGGCGGCGATATATAACCATATTTTTGAGATTAGAATCTTCTGAAAGATAGATTAGTTGAGACTGTTAGCATATGAAATTTCCTCGGATAATTGGACTGGATTGGATTTCATCCTACGTGCTATCTTTATTTTCAGAGGCGGCTTTTGTTAATCGCCTAGGAGATGTATCTGAGCGGTTTTCACGTCGGATGTCAGGCCTTGTATCTCACTGAGGTCACTGTCCCATCTGCAACTTTTTACTGTAGAACTTGATCTGGCATTTAAGGCTATGAAGATGGCAAGAAATAAATCAAAAAAGGGCTTATGCAAATGCAAGTACAGTGTCTTCTGCTTGACAGATGAGCATGGCGACTGAAATTCTCATTCCAACAGAACTGAAGTCTCTTGGGCATGATCATGTAAATCCATCCTGAATCCCATTCTATACTCCCATTCTTTTAAGTCCATTGCTCTGCCATTGTGCCTCCAAGACGACTTGGATGGATAAATGTCTAGGAAACATTTCTTTCTAAAGTGATGCTGCTTATTCTCATAGTTGCTCATCGGCCTCTCTGAACGAGTCAGTAAGGGGACAAATCATACAATAGTTTGGGTTGGAAGGGACCTTAAAGGTCATCTAGTTCCAACCCCCTGTCATGGGCAGGGACACCTCCCACTGGATCAGGCTGCTCAAGGCCCATCCAACCTGGCCTTGAACCCCCCCAGGGATGGGGCAACTGCAACATCCCCGGGCAACCTGTTCCAGTGCCTCCCCACTCTCATCGTGAAAAAATTCTTCTTAATGTCTAATCTAATCTGCCCCTCTCCAGTTGAAAGCCATTCCCCCTTGTCCTATCACTATAACCCTTTATCAACAGTCCCTCCCCAGCTTTCTTGTAGCCCCTTCAGGTCACTCTAAGGTCTTCTCAGAGCCTTCTCTTCTCCAGGCTGAACAACCCAAATTCTCTCAGCCTGTCCTCGTATGGGAGGTGCTCCAGGAAGAGCTGACAAAACAATGTCAGTTCTATTTTCAATTTCCAAGTATATATCTTCTAAGGTTTGGGGTTTTTTTTTCGGTTAAGACTACCAGCAATTTTGGGGCAATGAGAGACTTTACCCATTAGAACATTCCTGTGCATGAGTGTCCTAGGAGATCAAAAGATCCCTGCTCCATTTAGAAGTGGTGGCTGCCCCATCCCTGAAGGTCTTCAAGGCCAGGTTGGATGGGGCTTTGAGCAACCTGATCCAGTGGGAGGTGTTTCTGCCTGTGGCAGAGGGGTTGACTAGGCTTTAAGGTCACTTCCAGCCCAAGCCATTCTATGATTTTGTGATTTTCAGGTTTTGGTAGAGGTTTCCAAAACCCCTGGACCTTGGGAGGCGATGGGTATTTCATTGCTTTCTGTAGCGCTTCTGGGGAAAAACCCAAAAGCACATGAACATACTGTATGCAGGGAGAGTGGTTTACAGATGATAGGGGACTTGTTAGTGCTGTGAGAGGGATGAATAGCATTGCATTTTCTCTAGAAGTACTCAAATATTGTAATCCAGCTTCCATGCTCTTCCCCGGGGACGTGTCCAGATCCAGGAGTGCCGGCTGAGGAGCTACTTAGCTGCAGCAGAATTACTTTCAGTTCTTTCTTGGTCGCTTGCAAACTTCAAACTTTTCACTATTGTTGGCTTTAACTCTTGAGAATTTTGACTTCTCCTTACAAGCGTTTGACTGGCAGAGCATCTTCTCTGCCTCCATCTCACACGTTAGCAGCTTTGTTAAGGATCTTAGCTTTTGATATTCTGTGGGTAGCCAGAACGGCAGAGTCTGTCTGTGTCAATGAAATGGAAGAAGGAGAGATTTTTATGAGTTTATGATTTAATGCCTGTAAAATCAAAATCCACTTCCAAATCCTAATGGCATTTTGCAAAGAATATACTGTATAATTGTGTTAATATTTGGAAGAGGGGGCCCCTTGGAACAACATTTCTCGTGGAAGAACAGCCAGCCCTCTACAGATGTGAGTGGTCGGGGGGACGCAGGGGCTGAATGGGCTCTTTCACTGGTGCTTCGAGTTGGAAACGCTGCCCGTTTCCTCTAAGCCGTTTACTTTCCCTACAACATTTTCTTGCTGTTCTAGTGCCGTTGCCAGAGAGATGTCAGCCCTGGTTTTGATGAGCTCCAGTGATGAAGTTTTGATTCATATGTGTTTTGTCTGTCATTACGTCTTGCTCTTTGTTAGGTTTTCTTTTAGGGCGTTTCCTTGAAGTCTAAAAATTTTCTTTGTAATTCTAACTTTGCTCACAGATTATTTAATCTGAGGTCTGACAGAACAGGAGAGAGATACTTGGTTCTTAGGTGTTCTGGATTGCCAGATGTCACCAAAACCTGATAAAAGTCAAGGAAAAAGATACAGTGATAGGGTAGAAAGGGATTCTGCAGCTCTAGTATGTGTTTCAGTATTCAAGGTTATCTGACAGTGGCTTTGGAAGAGTTTCTGAGGCCTTTCCTGTTGGGAGGCTGGTTGAAAGCTGTTGATTTTCATTTTGTATTTTATTTACACTGAGGGCTCTGATCTCAGAAATCTGCAGTGTGGGCCTTCAGGAGCACATCTACAAATGGTCTGTGCAGCAGTGCTTTCTTCTTGTTGCTTTATGATCCTGTCTGATCTCAATTTCTTTCAAAGTATGCACATTTTGTCCTCCTATGTTTTCTTCTTTTTTCCTTTTTTCCCCCCCCACCCCTCCAGCTGTGATGAGTTTGCCTCTCTGGTAACTGGAGCTGTTGATGAATGACCAAGAGGGCTTCTGGGGAATCGGGGGAGGTGGCATGAGAGATGTCACCTAAATATCTCCTGGCTTAGGGGCAACACTGGCCTTGTTTTAGTGTAAACTGCGGAGAAGAACCAAACAATTCCTGCTAAGCTTGTTGAGAGTTCTTGCGCGGTGATGAATGTGAAGAAATGACCCTGTAACTACACTGAAAGATCTCTCCTTTCACTGTTTTGTCCTCTGGACATGGAGTTCCTGGATTGCAGGAGACCGTGCGACTCAAAGGGTTCNGTTAAGAGATTGTTGGTGGTGGTTTGGTTTGTATTTTGCTTGTATCACTCCTGATTTTGTTGAGGCTGTGAAAACATCCATCTGAAATCTCAACTGTTCGTTACTTTCACAACACTCAAAGTCAGACCTTAATGTCTTCATTTAGGAAGAGACGTTATCGTTTTGATGAGTGTGCTGGCCTCTCTGAGTTCAGTTGCAGTTGGGATGGTAATAGGCCAGCGGAGGAAGGAGCCTGGGGGAACTGATGATTGCTGAGCAAGTCCCTGCTGCTGCTGAAACCTAGAGTCACTTTCCTTTGGTGTCTGATTGACTAGACATGAGGAAGAATTTCTTCACGATGAGAGTAGTGAGGCCCTGGCCCAGGTTGCCCAGAGCAGTGGTGGCTGCCCCATCCCTGGAGGGGTTCAAGGCCAGCTTGGATGGGGCTTGGAGCCCCTGATCCAGTGGGAGGTGTCCCCGCCCATGGCAGGGGGGTTGGAACTGGGTGATCTTTAGGGTCCCTTCCTACTCAAACTAATCTGTGATTCTATGAATTCAACAGAACTGAAAACCTCAGAGGAACTGCAGGTGCTTAAACACCTTGTGTGATTGGAGAGTTTCAGCTGAGTGAGATTTTAGGCTAAAAATTCTGGTTAGAATGAGGCTATTGCAGAGCAGTTATGTGAAAATTTGTATCAGGTCTTAGAATTTACCCTTATATTTCTGATAATGGAAAATTTGGTGCGTTTTGGAATGAGATCCTACAGTGGCTCAAACTGTCTACCCAAACTGTGTCTGTAATTCCATGAATATTTCACTACGTCCCTCATAAATCCTGTTGATGTGTTATTGTTCTGGTTTGCATGAATTAGTATATCCCTTTTCAAAACTTCTTCTTTATCATATAGCCTTGGTATGTGATAAAAGATTAACTGCATTGCCACTAGAGCTGGAAATCAAATTAATGCCAGTCTCCTGAAGTGAGGGTAAAACACTGAGACTGATAAAAGTAATTCAGAGCTGTGACCTTTCGAAGTGTAGGACAAAACGTTCTTTGTATCTCGCATGGATTTCAGTAACAGCCCTTAATCTAAAACATCTCTTTAAACACTGGTCTTTCTCAAATGCTCATCCCCGCTTTCACTGTCGGAACCTGTAGAACACTCCTGCAGGATTTGAGAATTCACTCTTCCCTTAAGAAGAACCTGACCTCAAATTCTTAACACACAGGAATTTTAATCTGCCACAGAGTTTTACCTCAATGGGCTGAAATGTTCCAAACCTCAAAGCCTTTTCTTTGCCGCGTACGTCGGCGTACGATTTCGGCTGCGGAGCGGGGAAGAGAGGAGGCAGCATACCTGAAGTAAACTCAGTAAGTCCTGCTCGCTGCCTGTCAGGTTCGAAATCCAGTGTGGCTGGGCCACTCCTCAAGACCGTTGTGTTCTGCAAGTAATAACTGATTTCTGACATTTATCATGCAATTCGCTCTCAGTACAAGACATAAATAGACCTGATCTGGCCACCCCAGAGGAGATTAGTTCTGATCTAAGGAAAAGAGCTGATTTAAAGTGACAGAATTAGAGCTGAGAGGAACTGGTTTTCCACATATTGAGATTAATCACCATGTACTTGTTTTTAACGGGCACCGTGATCTGACATAATGAAATCGTAAAGCCTTTAAAATGATGTTTAGAAAAGAAACGGACACAGTTCAGATGTGCTTCTCCCACTGTAAATGCAGCAAAATGAGCTGCACAAACAGATGTCGAGTGGGCCTGGTGGATAATAACTTTAAAAGGCTCAGGGTAAAACTTACATCTGGGTTTTTAGACTCCAGTATTGAAGCAATGTTGTCCAGAGCGTCTGTCCACATCCTGAACGCTTTTTATGCCCTGCGGGGAGACCAGAATGACACACGTGCGGTCTGTGCAGCTAATGGATTTCCCTGTGGGTAGCTCAGCAATGCAAAGACGTAGCGAACCGTTTTAAAAAGGCGACCCGACACATCTTGAAGTGAAAAAGATAACGTAAAAGCAATTGTGGTGTTTTCTATCTTTTAGATAGTTTGGCCTAATGAGAAGCTTTACCCACCATGCGGATGCCAGGTCTTAGATAATTAATGTCTCCTGTTGTGCGTGTGATTGAAATAAACCATAGGAACCGAACAGTTTCAGGCGTCTTTATAATGATGGCTACTTAAATCTGATGTAAATGTAAGCACTTAATCTTAGAGCCAACTATTAGAGCTTACGAGTAACCAGAAGTAAATGAAAAGAGCTGGGGAGTGAATGGTTTTCCATGTCATGCGAAATAATTTACTGAAAGCTCCGAATTAATATATTATGAGAGCACAGATTTGATTGAGTCGCTTTATGGTCTCCAGAAAGGCTTCCTGTCTGTGGAGATTATATACTGACAGCAACTTTATTTAAGGCCTTCCTGTTGGCAGCTCCCTTCCTTGTTGATTGAGTTTGAGGATGGGTGGAAGAACCCTTGTTCCAAGTCCCAGACTCGGAGGGCATTGAGCCTGTGATGTGTGTGGGTGCCAGGGCCAGCGGTTTGAACAACACGCTGAGCGAGTGCCTCTGGTTGGCAAACACAGCCAGAGTTTATCAGCTATCAGATCTGTTGATGTCTGCGAAGCAGCATTCCGGCTGGAGCTGGTTTAGCTCATAATTTAGAACATACCTGTCTTTTGTTACTGAGGATGTTGTAAAGAGAATAAATAATGTTAACAAGGAGCGGAGCTTGCAGAGTAGCAGTCTTGTCGTCTCGCATCAGGATACAGTGATGTCATGTGAAAACACTGTGTCCTGGAGAGACCCTGTGATGCAGGCACAGCAACATCCAGCACTTTTTTTAGATGTTCGAGAACTGGCGTCAGGACAGTTAGATGAGGCGACCCTCAAAACAGAACCGAGTCAATGCTGTAAGAAAGTGAGTGTTAAAGATGAGGTTCTATATGGATGTTGTTGTAGTGCCTCGGAAGCCGTGCACCAGAAAATTAGTATGACGGTGCCAAATGTGCTGCGTAAGGATGATGGTGTCCAGAGAAGAGCGACGAAGCTGGTGAAAGGGCTGGAGAACAAGTCTTATGAGGAGCAACTGAGAGATCTGGGGGTGTTTAGCCTGGAGAAGTGGAGGCTGAGGGGAGACCTCATTGCTCTCTACAACTACCTGAAGGGAGGTTGTGGAGAGGAGGGAGCTGGGCTCTTCTCCCAAGTGATAGGGAACAGGATGAGAGGGAATGGCCTCAAGTTGTGCCAGGGTAGGTTCAGGCTTGACATAAGGAAAAAAAATGTCACAGAAAGGGTCATTAGGCACTGGAACAGGCTGCCCAGGGAGGTGGTTGACTCGGCTTCCCTGGAGGTGTTTAAGATGCGAGTGGATGAGGTGTTGAGGGGCTGGTTTAGAGACTGGTGGGAATGGTTGGACTCAATGATTCAGTGGGTCTCTTCCAACCTGGTGATTCTGTGTGTGAGATGAACACAGGTCTGTATCGGTGGGCATTGTAAAGTGAGGGATTTCAGCATCACTCACCCCTTTTGAAATCTTTGGAAAGGCATCGCAGCAATGGATATTTTAAGGTGGGACTTGAAGGACGATAAAGAGTTCTGTGGGAAGTTTGCAGAGGTGCGGGCAGTGCGATAGAAAGCACAAAGGTGGTTTGAAAAATTAATGCTGGGAGGTAAAGGCTGGAGCAGGAGCTCTGCTGCTACATGAAAGGTGATCGGTAACATGGGGATAGTGGCCTTGAGAGGGAATACGGAGCCTTGGGTGGGACAAGCTTGAAGAAGAGGCAGTGAAGTTCAAAATGAGAGTTGACCTGGTCAAAGCAGTAGTCGAGGTTTCCGATCTCAAGCAGGGGGGGTTGGACGGGATGACCTCCCGAGGTCCTGTCCAGCCTCAACTGCTCTGGCTTGTACCCGTGACGGGGAACAGGCTGCTCTGCTGCATTTCATGGCAAGATGTTTTTCATCTGTGATGGTTCACCTCGCTTACCTGATGTGATTAATCCCCATTTTATTTGTATGTTTTCATGGCCTACAGTGAGCTGTAAATGCGCTGCTGTGTTTCTCTTGCGTTTATGTCACGAGTCTGGCACAGGCTAGGAAAAAGTCGTCTCAGGTTTGTAGAACTATTTCCATCAGCAGCACTGACACAGGTCGTTTTTACAGCATTATAAAATGAATGAAACATGCTGTTGAGCTAATGTCTAATTAGTCTGGCACGACAATTTGCTTTAAGAGTGACCGTAACCCCTGCATACATTCCTAAGCTTCCTGACTAAAAAGTTCAGAAGGAACCAAAGATTTATTTTAATTTTTTTTTGAACCCCGCTGTGGAAACCTGTCTTGGTAGGGTGATACTGTGCAGGGGATGGTAAAAGTATGAAGCTCAGAAAACTCTGAATTGCTTTCCTGCAACACGTCAGCAATGTTCAAAGGGAACATACACAGTCAGTAGATCAAGAACAAGCTGGTTTTACCTCAAGCTGCCATAGCCAAGGGCAGGAACTCACCCTGACGGGTACAGATGCATCCTGTTTTTCCAGGAAAAGAACTAGGACAAAAAGCTGATAGTGATGAACTCCACAGAAACAGCCAGTTAATGCTACAGGAACCAGGGGGAGAAGGAAAAAAAAAAAAAAGACAAGAGTTCTCTGTTTCTTTCCCATAAAAGTGGACGAGTGTGTAGAAATTCTGTATCTCTCCTTCCGGACAGTTTGGAAATGTCAGCTAATGGTTATTGATTTTGAGTGTTTGTTTTAAAACCCATTAACTAACGTCGGTCAGTTTTTAGTGTTTATTTTTCGCTTTGATTTCTGGACCGAATTGGAGACACGAATCAAACACCATCGCTGCTTTAAGGTGTTGTGTAGGAAACGGGAGACTGGGAAGGAAAAAATCATAAACACAGAGAACAGCGCTGGCCACCAAGAGAGAGCAAATGCCAGAATTTTTAGATCTGTGTGCTTATCGGGAATACGAAGCAGAAATTATGAGAGAGATCTTTTTTAGCTGGGCTCAGACCCTGTTCTTCAAAGCATCATGTTGACATGCTGAAGAGCCGGACAAGTCAGACCCAGGCACTGCCAGATCCATTGGCTGATAACACTGACGCCAGCAGGAGAGGGTCAAATACATGTTGCTTGACCTTTATCCCAGTGGGAATTAAATTGATTCGAATTAGTAGACTTGGGAATAGATGGGTACCTTGGCAGAGTTTGTAACTAATTTAAATTGTTGATCCTATTAGCTTAGCCATAAACTGTGCATAATTACAAAAGGATTTTGCGGACAGCCACCCTTATGTTGCCACCTTCTTAATTACAGTCTGTTGAATACAGTGCTACAGAGCTTACTTGGTTTGATGGATGTAGGGATTTCTGTCCTCTAACACTGCCTGAGCAAACGTGTCAGTGTCCCACGTTAAAATAGCTAGAATAGTGTTTGAAAGCACAGACGCAGCTCTGCTGAAAGCAGTTATGCCTTGCATATATGACTGAGATGAGTCTGGCTCTCAGGGTGTAATTGATAACACTTGCACCTCCAAATAAACTTAAAATTATTTCTGTTTTGGACCCTGGAAAAATTCTGGGCTGTGATTATCCTGTAAGGTTGAGGTGGTTTTGGCCGCAGGTTAGGAAGGGGCTGTGCAAAGGTGGGGCGGCAGTTGGGGTGGCGAAGATATTTCCTCCCTTATCTGAATGAAACAGCCGTGTAAAATAGGGGCAAATGGAGTTCAAACTCTAATCCTCCAGTCAGTGTTCCTGCTCTTAGTCAGGACAGGTATTGGCTCGCAGCAGTTGTATCGACAGGTAGCGTTTGGCCTTTCAGGTTCTCCTCTCTCCCAGTATGTCCTAGACTGAAAATGCTGACTTGTACTGAAAAGTGAAAACTTCAAGACACTGAACAAACCCTTATTTATGTGTTTCTTTTTGCTGAGCAGCAAATATCTTCTGTATAGCTGAGTCCACATTAAGAAATCAGGGGTTACTGCTCAAAGAAAGCATGATATTTGAATTAATTATAATTGGAGGTTTGTTCTGATTTCCCTTTGACTCACTGGGTGAACCCAAGTGACGTGTTCAAGATTTTCCTCATAGCTGAGGAGTGGACAAACTTGTGCCGCTTTAACAGAAAGCAGAAACTGTGAGATAATCTTTCAGCCCTGGGTACTGGACCTTAAGAAAACCCTCAAATAGAGAAGACTTAAATGAATGGGAGTGGAAGGTGGTGTAGACACTCACAGTTCAGCTTGCTATGCCCTTACAAAGAATAAATCAATGATAACTGGACAATCGGATGTTTTCTACATGGAGATTGAATTAGTGTTTGTCTTAGATCTGTCATTTTTATATCCTTTCTAGAAATAAAGAGAGACTCTGTGTCTCCTGCCAGTACGTTCGCTGGGCGAGACTTGGCTGGGGTAGTTCGGGGAGGGAGTGGGAAACCCTGACATCTCCTTTCAGCAGCTTGGTTTGTGCTGACAGCAAACTCAGGTGCTCTGTACCTTTCCCCCTAAAAAAAAAAATCAAACCGGTGAGGACACAGCTCAGCTCCCTGCCTTAAAGAGAAGGTCTTACTTCCTAGTAGAATATTACAGACATCCAGGTGGTACAAATGCTTCTTTCCCAGAGTGGTAATAGAAGAGGGCTGGCTCTGACCACAGCGAGCTGTCCGAAATGGTGTAAGAACATTTCCAAGACTCTGGGGAAACACGGGAGCCCTGTCTTGCTGAACGGAGCTGTTTGATTTTGGGGTTGAGATAAGCTGATTGTGCAACGCTGTAGAGGGTTCTTTGTGTTGCTCGTTATTTGATTTTAATGCAGGCTCCTTAGAGACCATTGTCTGGGTTGTGTTTATATTTGAATGCGTGCTTTATGGCAGCATGAGATTTGCCTCTTCAAAAACATTTAACCATCGCAGGGGTCGTTCGGGGTCTCATTTCCCCTCCCGATGATGACAATGTGCAACTGCTGCAGATCACTCCGACACCTTTGATGCTGGAAGGATGCGTGTGTGCGTACGGGTGCGTGTGGGGATCTGGCACCTCGCATCTCGCGCAGCCCAGGGTTCAGCAGTGGGTCAGCCAGCTCCTGATGACAGCATCCCTTGTTTACAGCGTGCACCGGGGAAACGCTGGGCTCGTGGGCCTGACCGCTGTCATCATCGTCGTTTAGTCCAGCATTTGTACTGTTCGAAAGACCTGTAGTGATAGGACTGGGGGCAATGGGGATAAACTGGAGAGGGGCAGATCTAAACTAGATATAAGGAGGAATTTCTTCACTATGAGGGTGGTGAGACCTTGGCACAGGTTGCCCAGGGAAGCTGTGGCTGCCTCATCCCTGGAGGGGTTCAAGGCCAGGTTGGATGGAGCTTGGAGCCCCTGATCCAGTGGGACGTGTCCCTGTCCATGCCAGGGGGTGGGACTGGATGATCTTTGAGGTCCCTTCCAACCCAAACTGTTCTGTGATCTTTAAGATCTCTTCCAAACCAGTCTGTGGTTTTTGCAGAATCAGAAATTAGAAAAGCATCTTGTAGAAAGAGATTTTAGTTTCTCTTCCTGACTGAGCTAAAATGGAAAACCGCAGATAGAAAGTTCTTAACCATTGAAATGACATTACAGGAACAGCATTTCATGTTGTCACTGAAATTGTTAGTGCAATTAAATAATTGGAATTCTGGTTATAGATTGGAGAAAATATCCATCTTCAAGGGAGTCAGTACAATTGGGATGAACTACCCTGCAATACATGAACTCAGAATGGCCTCTTTAGTCACTAAATCCAGTAAAAACAGTTAAAACACTTTTGGTTTGCTTTTGAGTCACAGATTTAGGCCAAGTTGCATCACTTGTTTCAGGAACTAAGCGCCGTGGTGACTCCAGGACGTTACTGATGTGCATGGAGATGGCTCTCAGCCAGCAAATGTCACTTCGTTCCATTATTTCAGTCTTTTTGTGTACCTGTAAGTATTTTTTTATTGGAAGGAAGGATTGTTCCATGAGTCAACCAAATTAGGTCTGTGTTTTAGGGCTACATTTCACACACCTCATAGAAGTAGCATCCGGACTCCCAGTGTTCTGCAGCCTGCTGGTAGGTAGAAAACCCCTAACTTCGTTTTGCATCGCAGTGGCCTCAAAAGCATGTGTGTGATAGGCAGTCGCAGCCAAAGGAGGGGAACTTCCAGGGAGCTGTAACTTATTAGTATGCTAGAGCTTGATTTGTGACTGTCTGACAAGCCCCTGGAGGTTAAATAATCTGATTAGAATTGCTTTGATCGCTTCTGGATAAAAGTAATTATCATAAGTTTCGTGTCTACATTTAGATATCATTTTATGTAAGCAGAGCTGTGCTGGTTTTCATGATTTTAATCAGCAGGGTAGCTACTTCATTTTAACAGTGAGTTGGAAAACTGGTCTCTTTGGTGACAGCCTGTTCAGCCATTCTGCAGCCCTCTGGGGGACGTGTGTCTGAGAGCTTGCAGTCCTCTGATTCCCATCCTCCTTCTTGGACTTAATAGGCCGAAAGAGTTAAATATCTCCTGAAAGCTGTCATTTGTACAACAGATGAATAGATTTTAGAATTTCTGCCCTGTTGCATAGCAACAGCCACCATTAAAAAAATAACATTCCGAAATGTGCATAAAAAGATAGGAACCCAGTTAGGCATTAAAATATTGCGGCTTTCTCCTGAGCAGTATCCTTTATTTCTTTGACTAAAATACTTGGAAGAAAAGCTCCCTTTGCCAGCTTTTAGGTGGTTTTTAAATGGTAGCAATTCTTTTTTTTAGCTAGAGGCAAAGAAAGGAGGCTTGCAGGGGAGCTCGTCTGGAGCTGTTGCTAGCATTCAGTTCATCCCCAAATTTAATGTTGGCTATTTTAGCTCCAATACTTCTCTAGTAGCCTCATGGGAGGAATAATTTTTTCAGTCAAGAGCTGCAATGTATTATGCCCGGGAATGGTCTGGAGCATATTTTAGGTCTTTCTGGAAGGCAATTTATAATGACAGCATTCGAAATGTTATTCATCCTTAGGTTTCCATGTCTGTTTTTGTTGCATGCCTTCTTCCAGTTGAACAAATTTAAACCCTGCCCCTCATTTTCCTTTTCCCTGTTCCTGCCAGAGCTGGGGCTCTGTCTGCCTGTGTCGTTGTAGATGTTCCTTGTGGCTTTCCTCAGTCGTCAGAGCTTCCAGTACATTTACCATTTTGTCTGTTATCGCAGATCTCCGAGACAATGTGGAATAAGCTTAGCTCTGGTTCACGCTGCAGCCACCACAGATTATTGCCAGCGTTCAGAACCCGCCCAGCCTCAGAAGGCTAATTAAATTACCTTTTGAGTATAGTCTGATTGATAAAATTCTATGTATTAATTTCTATAGAGCTGGCACTGGGATTTTATAGGTTCTCCAAAATAAGTGGAGCGCTCATGAAATACTCATAGTGATTTATCTTACTGAAGAAGTTCTGAATTCAATGTTCTGAATTTAAACTGACAATTTTTTTACTCCAAACTGGTAATCCAGCATATAATTAGTACTTCTGTAAATTGCCCGGGGCCCTGGGAGCCTGAGCGTGCTGCTGCAGGGGTGGGGATGCGATGGCCAGATTTCTCCGCTACAAGTTAGAACCGCTCTGCATTTCAAGGTCAGCCTCTTGGTTACAGAAATCATCTCATAAAGGCAAACTTTAAAAAATAATCCAGGCCTATCAGCGCTCAGGTTGTAGCTCTTGAATTCTGCTTTTTCATAAACTTATATTAGGACTGATTTTTCCAGTTTATTTAAGAAGTAGCAGGCTTTTCAGCTAAGGGTTGCTTGAAGCAGGCAATTTTAGGAGCTGCTTTCACCCGGTCAGGTGATGGGAATAATACTGCGTTGGATCCACAGTTTTAATTTCTTGCACCCTTTACTTGCAGCGTTACCCTGTTATCTAAACTTCTGATGGTTTTGAGCTGAACAAAATCAAACACCGACCGTTCAGTGTCAACAGAACTTTCTGTCATGGTAAATGTTTAACTGTATTACAGGAACATTTATCCTGCCGCCTTGTGAGAGCTTTTTGCCCCGAGAAGCAAGGAAAAATAATAATGCCTCATTTGGGAAGGGAAACGTGCAAACAGCAAACCTGCAGCCTTGTTGAAATGCCCGGTTGGATCACTGTGGTTTTTGCCAGGCAGGTCCATTGATTGCTTTATTTTTCCTCTTTGAAATGTTATTTACTGACTTTCCACTCCTCCATCCCGTCTGCTGCGCTGGCAGTACAAAAGGGCTTTTCTGCACCTGCATATTTTCCCTCCCCACAATTTCCTGAGATCTCTGTGAGCGTTTTGATCCGAGCCTGGGCTATGGGGATGCCATCCCGAGCAGATGGAGCTAGCAGCATGCTCATTATTTTTTACAGGATGGAATCTTTTATTGCTGCTGGTGGCTGTCTCCAAAGCCTCACCTCAAATACTTCTGAAGCCTCGGTTCTTTCTACCTCCCCGACACGCCACTTCTTTCTGCTTTGCAGCCAGAGAATTTTACTGCTGGGTGATTCTTTGTGTGCTCTGGTCCCCTGGAGCAGAGGCCGCTGCTCACACGTGGTGTGGCAGACATTCACCATTAAAAATGGGTCCTGTTTCCCTCCTCCCAAATGCTTCCATGAAACCTTTGCAGGGTGACAGCTTGTGGCCACTTGGTGCTTTTGTTGGAACGTGCACTCCGTTTGACCCTGTCGCAGCGTTAATAGGATTGTAAAGCCTGACTCTTGCATGACCTCTTCTTGCAAACAACCCTAACCCTTCCCCTTCCTCAACTGCTCTCCACAACAGAGCTGAGAAGTCTTGCTCCCAAGGCAGTCTGGAGGCGCAGTTCATTTTGCAGACAAAAGCTGTTGGAAAAACCATTGGAAAAAAACCAAAACACTGGAAAATAAAAAATAAAAAGAAGGCAGCGTTGGGGCCACCTGTCCTTAAATAGTCCTGCCTGTGAGAACTGGAGGTGTGCGAAACCAGCTCCCTCCGAAGTGCACAAATGCCTGTGTGCAGACAGAAAATAAAATGGTTTCAGTCCAAGGAAGGTCTCTGCTGAGCAGGAGACAGATTTTTACAGATCTCTGGGTCACTTTTTAGGTTCTTTTTTTCCCCCTATGAAGAAAACAAAACGAGTCACTGGGGTACAGTTGGAATTGAGGGTGATTTAGGTGACTAATGTTAATCCCATTGAGTGTTAAATCAACATATAAAGCGATAGAAAGGTCTGAGTCCAGACTAAACGGATTGGAATTCACTCTTAGGCTCCTGAAGTCTCTTTAGACCTAGCTCTTCATCTCTTTGCTGTCTATTACTCCTGGCCTTAACTCAAACCAGTTTCTAACAAAGCCTGTGTTTTGTTTTTACCATGGTGGCAGGATTAAATTTAAATTAAATTCATACAGTCTAATGTCTTTACAACTCCTAAACACTCATCTGGAAAAGATTGTGTGTAAAATAGGCAAATGGGCTTACTCTCTTGATTCCCCCATGCTTACCTGTGATCTCTCTAAAACCCCTTTCCTTGCAGCTTTGATATTCGCTTTTCACTGTGGGAATTCAGAATATTTCACCATGGGCTGCTTTGTTTGCTTACTTTTACACAAGTGTCACTAAGGGGCTGGGTTAAGTATTTTGACCTACTTCAGGCATCAAAAGGCTCTTTCTCCTTTCTGAGGCCAAGATTGGCTTTTCACACTGAAGGGCCACACCTTTCGCTCTTCCAGTAATCCCTCTTCATCTTGCCTCTCCCTGCGCAGCTCCTGAAAGGACTTGTCTGGCTTCACCCTGGGGGCAAGAGAGGGGAAGGGCTGGAGGAGAAAACCCTTGTGCCGCTGACAAGCAAAACACATCAACGCTTTGGGGCTGTAGGATTTAGCCTCCTGTTCCCATGATAGGCAAACCTCTGCCGGGATTATGGGATAGACTGGAATGCTTTTCTTTGGAGGACCAGCCATGAGTCAGTACTCCCAGGCTTTGTAAATATATGGGGCTAAGATTGACATACTTCAGTGGATTATCTACACTTTGTACTTCCTAAAAGTATGTGGGGACTTGGGTGCAGAAAGGCTTTCTCTGTTTGAACAAAGGTAGCAGCCTGTGCAATTGCAGATACCAGCTCGAACAGAGCACCTTTTGTTTCGCTGGCCTAGGAAGGAGGTTGGAAGGGGGAATGAAACGTGCTGATCTACCCAACTGCTTCCTATCTCTGCCGATCTGCGCTGAGGAGTTGGGGTTGATTTGTGGAGGCGGCAGGGATGAGATCGGGCAGGAGGGACGCTTTCGTGTCTCTGCAACGCTTCCATCTTTCAGTGTCTTCAGATTGATATGGAGGTTTGCTTCATGAGTCATGAAACGCAGAAACTGTTGG
>WAAB01009745.1:3212-19014 GCA_013389865.1 Piaya cayana | reverse complement strand
GTGGACGAGGTGCTGAGGGACATGGTTTAGTGTTTGATAGGAATGGTTGGACTCGATGATCCGGTGGATCTCTTCCAACCTGGTGATTCTATGATTCTATGATTCTGTGATTCTAATCACAATGCAGACTGTCGTGTTGGGAAAGGCTAAGGCTTTCTTGTCTCTCTGTAACACTTCCATCTTTCAGTGTCTTCAGATTGATACAGAGACTTCCTTCACGAATCATGAAATGCAGAAACTGTTGGAATGGAAGTTGTACCCGCTAATCGCGATGCGAGCTGTCATGTCGGAAAAGGCTAAGGGTGAACAATTCTGTACTAAAATACAACCCAGATAATCCAAGGGGAGTGTCAAGAAAGTGGCACGTGTTCAGTCTGAGAGAGGCTTTTGTTGTGGGAGACCTTTCCAATGCCACTCGAGTTCGCTGGCTGGATGAGGTCTAGCACAGCGGGTTTGCTGGAGATCCAGTGCCAAATTAACTGACAGTGTAAAAGGGCGACATTCCTTCGCTGCCGATCTTGAATCGTGATAGCAAGAAAATTGGACCAAACAAGTTAAATAGCCTTGTAAGTGATGTAAAATTAGCTCTAACCTCATCTCCTGCACCGATAATGCAGTTCAGGCTCTGGAAGCATAGATCATGCCTGTGCGTTGTGGTTGATGGCAGCTTCAATCGAGACCAGTTTATATCAATTAGTGGCTTTATCTGATTTTGTGGCAGTCGGAAGCGTAACTCATCCGCACTCGTGTTACGGCAAAAATCGGGACTTAAGCGTGCGGCCAGGTTTGGGGCTGTTGGCAAGCGGCCCGCGCGGGCTTCTAATAGAAGGTCTTGCAGCAGCAGCTCCAGCCTCCCTCTCGCTCCCCTCCGACCCCGGGGCATGTCTCATTAGCAGATTAAGTCCAGACTTAAACGAGTCCTCTGGGAGGGGAGGATGCGGTGTCTACTGAGCCTGCCACTCCAGCTGAAATGATTTTCCGAAGGCCAGATAAGGAGTTCTGTCACTGCCAGAGGGGAGAAGATCTGGAGATAAGGTTTGTTTTGCAAAATCTGCTCGCGAATAAATCCTGGGAAAATCTGCGCTGAGCTGTGATGTCACCGCCCTTGCCTACTTTAAAGTTAATTAAGAGGAGGGCGTGTGAAGTTCCTCTGTCATCATAAATCTCCCCTTTCACATGTCCGGGCGTAGGAAGCCTCCTGCCCTGCTGCAGCTTCTGCCAGCCTGGAGCACAAGCGATGGCTTTGACATCCCACCTGCCTGCCAGCGCGGGGGTCACCCAGAGGTAACCACAGGGCAGGAGCCTCCAGGAGGGCCTGTCCCAGCGGGATTAACCGCCTGGCTGGGCTGCTGCCCTCGGCAATTTTCTGGTCAGTAACTTTTGGAAAGGAGAGCGTGTCTACTGCAGGAGGGAGGGGTAGGCAGGAGGGGATGAGGAGAGAGATGAAGGGGGTGAAGAAATAAGGGCTGGATTCTTTCCAGGACGGAAAACTGTCTGTCCAAGAACTTCTCCAAAACACAAATTAAATATTCCTCTATCCACCATTAAATTACCATGAATGGGAGGCTGTGTAGCATCCTGACAGGCTGTGTAATAAGGAACATCGTGTCTCTCTCCTTCTTTATTCCTCTAGGTTTTCCTCTGCCCCAGGCGGGACCTTCCGTATATGTAAGAATCATTCTCTCCAGGACTGAACCTCCTGTTGGGACACACTTATTGCCAGTTTAGAATTAAACTTGGGATGGGGGACACAGACCCGACTCAGAGCCATGTCCACATTTTGATATAGAATCGTAGAATAGTTTGGGTTGGAAGGGAACTTAAAGCCCACACAGTTCCACCCGCTGCCATGGGCAGGGACACCTCCCACTGGATCAGGCTGCCCAAGGCCTGTTCTGACCAATCAAAGAATAAAATGCGAGTTCCTTACATGTCTTCTTGCATACAAGGAGGAGTGAAGCACCAGCTGCGCAGCTCTAGGCTAACTGGAGCTGATGGGACCACAACCATTCATCGGATCAACAGCGAGCAAGAGTTTTCGTTCAGAGGCATTGAACACACACGGTTATCACTGACTCTGAAGCTGTCCAGTTCAATGGTTTAGTGGGAATGTTACTGCTAACCTGAGGGCCAAACAGCGCATGGTCAGCTCTCAGATTCTGCAGGAAGAGGTGAAGCCAGGAGGGCAGAACAGCGAGGAGTAGGTTTGTAGATATCTCAGGAGGCAATAGCACAGTAAAGACCTAGAAAAATACCCCAACTGCAGCAAGTAAGAGAAGGAGACGCATATTGTCTGCACAGGAACACTAAGCCAAAACCCTCTGTAGGACTGGAGTTCAGGAGCAACAGCAGCCTCAACAATCGGGCTAATGCAGCAGCTAGAAGTCTCGCCTCTTTGTAAGATTTGATATCCTAGGAGGCCAGAGGGAAGCCTGTGCCAATTTCATTTGGCCAGATATGAGAGAAATTTGAAAGCCTCATATGATCTTGTAGAGGCAGCCAAGCTTGAATTCAGACCAACAGCATGTTGTATTGAGGTTTGAGTTTTATCCATCTGTAAAAAGTCGCAGGAGTGACGGCAGGAAACCTCCCTTCCCACTGTGTCGTTAGGGAACTTCCACCTCTCACGAAAGAATGGCCTTTTATTTACTGCTTTTCTCTTATGCAAGCTGAAGCCTTCACCTGAGTGTGAACAGTATCAAGGGCACAAAAAATGTCCCATGGAAAAAAAAAAAAGCTGTATTGATGTAAATGCTGTCAGCAGGGTAACAGGCAAACTGTCTTCCCCAGATGGCCCCGATTTTAACGAGGTCGCCTTGCAAGACTTGTCTGAAGGATATTAAAGATCCCCAAAGTAACTGCTGGGGCATAAAGTGTGTTATGTCCAAGAGTTGCATCACAGACAGATGTTCCTTTGACAGGCCCTCCTTTGCTTAACTGTTCTTCCATGTATGTTTCCTGACATTCGATGCATCAGTGGCAACTCCTAATAACAGGAGGCTGTATGGATGGGATGTTTGAAACGGATTAAAGTGAAGAGTGAGGGATCTACTTTTCGTTTTGCAATAGCGGTGTGAATCCCTGGAGTGCTGGCTATGTGAGGTCAGTTCCTTGCCTCGCTCCCCTTGTCTGACACCTCAGTGCTCCTCCTCTCCTTCCCCTACGTTCCATCACTCTTCAACTTGTCAGTTAATTTTTAGTGTCTGCTTTTTGACTGATCTGATCCTGCTAAGAGGTTGAAGTTCTGGATGGTGCAGGCTCTGTGGGCATCGAACCTGATGCTCACAGTTCCCATTTTGTAGTTTATTTCCCTCCCCTTTCTGCAGAGTTGCAGGTTGTGAAAGAGCAAGAGTGTGTGCTTCCAGTTGAACGGTATTTTGTACATTTTTCCTTTGGGCTTGTGAGATTTCTCCCATGTTGTTGATTTTCCTTCAAAATCTGCGTAAGAAATATCACCCAGCCTAGCTCTGAGTTCAGAAGCAAGTGAAGAGCCATCGGTTTTACCTGATCTGTGTAGACACCAAAGCCTGATGGCAAAGGGCGATACACTGAGGTGCTCAAAGACAAGCCAAGAACCAAATTTTTATCCGTATGCAGTTTTTAAGTGTGGTCACAGCTTTTTCCTTGAACACGTCTTCCCCTGAGATACGATTTCCCCTGAAGTGGCTCTGAAGTTCTCTGATTTATGCGTGTTCTGAAGTTTCTGGTTAACCAACTCGTTAGTCCTTTGGTGACTTGGAGAATATCAGTCTATCAGTCTGTGTGTGTTTATGTTCACAGATGTGCTGACGATTTATACGTGAGATTGATTGGAAATTTAACTCATTTAGGAAATGGTTGAGGCCCCAGGTATTGCTGGACTTCAGCCTTGCTTAGTTGCACTGGAAGTGTTCTTTGACCCTGCCAGAGATTAGTTTTAGTACCAGTTATGACATAAGCTTAACTAGTCCTTAAAAATAAGTGTGTTAAAGCTCTCTGCAAGAGATTTGTCATGGAGAGGAAATTCTGTGGATCCTCATTTTTTACGTTTTTCTTGCTGTTACTGTGTTAATTGCAGGGATTGAGTTATGAACGGTGATGTAATTCAGATTTCTTTTCTTTTCCCCTGTTCTTCCAAATTGTGGAAGACTCAGGTTATTAAATCTTTAAAATGTGCTTATTTTTAACCCTTAAAAACAATCCCCATCTCATAGAAAATCACAGTTAATCATAAATGAAACAAAGCAACAGGACTGGCAGTGAACTCACATCAAAGCTGTTCATCAATCTGTTGATGTTAGGGAGCATGTTTTAATTATTTTCGATTTGAAGCAGAAGCGGTTTGACTCTAACGAATGTTTCTTGCTGCAGATCATCCTGTGGGGTCGAACTGAGAAATGCCTGAAGGAGACCACAGAGGAAATCAGGATGATGGGGACGGAATGCCATTATTTCATTTGCGACGTAGGAAATCGAGAGGAGGTCTACCGGCAAGCCAAAGCTGTGAGGGAGAAGGTTAGTGTCTGTGGAAACACTGTGGACAGAATTTAGTAATGACTCATGTTTGAGGGGAGGAAAAAAAAAAAAAATTGGCAAATGGGGAAAAAAGAAGGGTAACTGTCTAGGTTGTGTTATGCGAAGTCTACCTACCTGGTTTAAGCGATCAAGAAAGATTACATAGCTCTAGGCAAGAGTGTCAAAAGCCACGGAAATAATAGATAATTGGATATAATTGTGATTGCTGAATTGTGAGGAGAAAGATGAGTTGTAGCAAGACATTCGGTTTTCTTCCAGGTGGGCGATATCACTATCCTAGTGAACAACGCTGCCGTGGTCCATGGTAAGAGCCTGATGGACAGCGATGACGATGCACTGCTCAAGTCACAACATATAAACACCCTGGGACAGTTCTGGGTAAGATAAACATCCTTATTCTGTGTGTTCAGAACTGGGAATAAGAATGACAGGTTATAGCCAGTACACGCTTGGCTGTTAAAATCAGTCTGACATCAAAAGGAGACAGAAAAACAATGTGAGAGGCGAAGGACAGAGGGAAGAAGTCTAAAAAATATCATTTTTCCAGTAAGAACACACAATATTTGATGCTGTTGTTATCCCCATTCTGTGATTTCCAGTAAAACAGTTGATTTCCTTCCCGAGGTCCCAAGCTCTCAGAGGACAGTTTTCTGTACAGTGATGTGTACGAACATCAGAGGAGCATGAGACCACATTGCGCAGGGAAGGAAGTTGGTGTGAAACTCATTTCATGTTAAATTAGGTAATAAGAACACAGGGAGAGCTGCTTGTGATTTCATCGTTTTGTTGAAGACTTTATCCTCTACAACGTTTTCTTAAATGTGCTGTTTAATGTTAAGCATTCTGTTGATAGTCAGTACCTGTGGGTACCGCTCACTTACAGGCTAGGAAAGGTTTTGGTTTTTTCCTACATAAACTCTGCCTGGTTAGAATCCTTTAGTAGATGACAGAGCAACAAGGTACGCTCCCGCTTGTTTTCTTGCATACTGAACTGCACAGTTTGGCTTCTTATCTCTCCGTCACCTTATTTTCCTTTTCAGCAACTCAGGTCTTTGTTGTATCTCTACTGAGCGAACCTGTGTTTTCCCTCGCTGTGTTTTTCAGACCACCAAGGCTTTCCTGCCAAGGATGCTGGAGCTGCAGAATGGACACATTGTTTGCCTGAACTCTGTCCTGGCTTTGTCAGCCATCCCTGGGGCCATTGACTATTGCACCTCCAAAGCCTCCTCCTTCGCCTTTATGGAGAGCCTGACCCTGGGGCTGCTCGACTGTCCTGGAGTGAATGCCACGACAGTCCTGCCCTTCCACACCAGCACAGAGATGTTCCAGGGCATGAGAATCAGGTCAGTCCAGGGGAACTGGAATAAAGCATCTCATTTTAAATGAATCATCAGAATACACTCCTAATTAATGCTTCATTTAGTTAAGAGAATTTGATGTCTCATTTGGCTGCCTGGGAACAGAGGGTCACTCTAGGCCACCTGGGACTCATCGGACTGGTTCCCTCGGCTTGCTGCGTATTCACACAGCCTGTGCTGACACATTTGCTTCTACAGAGAAAACCAAACGCTATTTTTCCATGAGTGTATTCGGGCCGCATGCAGCCACCAGAGAGGGAAGGGAGCAGTCTGAAAACTGAGGTCATTGAAATGGAGCAGTCTACAAGTTACTTGAGGCTTAACAGAACAGATTCCTTCTTTATTTGTTGAAATACTCAAATCTTTCCCACCAAACGGAGTGACAGCCACTGACTGAAGTAAGGCCATCAGTGCGCTCTTAGTCAAGAAAATATGCAGTGTCAAACTGTTGCTGGAGCTGGGAAAAGCTTTATGTTTGATATTAAAAGCAAGGGGGGGGAAATGTGTGGCTTTCACCTGACAAGAATTTAAATCAAGTAAAGAGCAACAGAGAGGAAGAGGAAAAACACCGACACTGAACAGGCAGCATTTTGGTATTGGTTTGCATGCAGTTTAAGAAAATACTTGAATCAAGACTCTGAATACACTCTGCCACTTCACCCTAAAGGCACCACCATGTGTGTTCTTAACCAGATAGCTAACCCAGTCGTACTGGTTGGAACTGGGCTTTCTGCTTTCCAGCTTTCCGGCTGCAACCGGAACTTTCAGCTCCTTCCAGCCTGCTCTGGGGCGTGTTCGACCGTCACTAACCAGTGACGGCTTAGTGAGTGACAGGACTGGGACAGTGATATCTTAAAGCAGCGGTTTGTTTAACAAATAATTATTTTATTTTTTACTTTATTTATTCAGGTTCCCTAATCTTTTTCCTCCTCTCAAGCCAGAGACGGTGGCTAGGAGGACAGTAGAAGCCGTTCAGACGAACCAAGCCTTCCTGCTCCTTCCGTGGACAATGCACGTTCTTGTCATCCTAAAAAGGTAAGTGATTTCTTTGCCCAGCAATAGCCCAGCCAGTGAGACAAACCTGGCTTTTTCCATCCTCTCTGTGCACCAAAGCAACCTTTGACTGCAACCCAGCATCCGGGATCAGACCAATTCAGAAGCAAAAGGGAGAAAACTTGAGATTCCCATTGAGATTCCCTGGGTGTAACCCCTTTATGAAACTAGTTTCCCTCCCCAAATTCAGATTCCTGAGGTTTGAACTGGTATTTGCATCTAGGAAATGTCTTAACAATTAACATATGAATGTCATTGATTTTGGACTCCAGGCTTCAGATCGTAAAGGATTTCTGTGCAGTGAGGGATGGACGTCACAGATGTATTTAGAGCGTGTTGCTTGTGTTAAAGCAGTGAAACTATAAAACCAATATTTTTGTGTGTGATTAGGACAGGAATTTTAAAGTCACTACGGAAAGAAAGTCGTAACTTCATGTCCTGAAACTACAGAGAAAGGACATTTAAAATTGTGTTTCCATGAGAGTTTGCGCTAAAGCCTTTTGAAAACCTGTTTCAGTCGGGAACTGAAACAAGTCCATGAGATATCTGTGGCAAATGATTACATTTTTGCATTTCAAAGAAGAGGGGGGAAAAAAAACCAGAATAAATGCTTTTATTTGAATGTAAAATCTGGGATACTCTCGGAAGTTCCCAGAAGTTCTGCAAGCTACAAAGGACTCATCCTCTTCATGTAAGGATTCTTGCATTCCCCTTTATTATATGAATTAATCATTCGTTTTCCATGCCAGTAGCTGTCAGGAAATTGGATCTACATCCATACGTTATGATGAGGAAGCTGCATGCCTGCCACAAACAGATGACAAGTTAACCAGGGAACTCAGCTTAAATTTGTGTGTTTCAGAGTGAACAGTTATGCACAATATTTAAAAGGAATAGAAACACCATAATGTCTTCCAAGTTACAGTTTCTACGGACCTTTTTGGATAAATATTCCTGTAGAGAAAGAGCGACTTGATGTAATTTTCTCCTTTCAGGCCTGCCACAGCAGGATACGGACCCACACTTTCTGCCCTCTCACTAGCTGGTTTCTGAGAATGTGTAACTCTCTGCGTACATAAACACATTTTTACACATCCTCTTATTAGAACAGACTAAGAGGTTTGTCTGCTCTGCTTATTTTATTTCTCCTTCTCCTGCAGCATTCTCCCTCAGGCAGCACTTGAAGAAATCCACAAGTTTTCTGGGAGCTACACCTGCATGAACACTTTCAAAGGAAGAACATAGGCTTGATGGCGCAAGGACTGTTCTTCAGTGAAACCAACGAAAGCATGAAAATCCTGACAAGACTGTGAATCAGCAGTCTTGGCTCTCAGCCCGTTCATGTGACTTGCGCTGCTCTGAGGCAACACATTTCTTGCAGGTCATATCCATAGTAACATGACCTTTGCACAGGATTGAATGACTAGACTATGGACCCTTGGAAAGAAAAAAAAAACCAGAACGTGCGAAGTGTTTGTACGATGTTTAATTCTTTAGAGTTCAATTGTTAAATCTACTCCTAGTTTTCCGATGTAATTTTTGCGTCTCGAGTGTCTGTAGGCTGCCTCGGCTGAGAGGCAGCACGTCCCACCCCACGCTTTACCCCTCTCTTTGGAGGAACTGCAGTTACAAACCGCTACTGGTTTCGTTTCAGCTTTTTGAATGGGGAACTTAAAAAATACTGTAAAGAACTAAAAGCTATGGGTGTTTAACGGAAGCTTCTTTCCCTTCCTTTGCTTTACATCAGCTGGTTAAGCTGGTGCCAACTCACATGAGGGAAGGGGCAAACCGTGAAGCAATGTTCTGCCTGGGAGGATGGTGCTGGGGAAAGCTGGGGAGGAATACTCAGGAGAGCAGCCGGTTTGAATAGCGGGAGATTCTTTCTGTCACTGAACTCATATATGACGTTTAATTGCCTTTCTGAATATTTGCGTTCATTTATGACAAAATATAAATATATTTTTAGCATTAATCCCAGGTTGCTGTGCACGTAGGCAGCATCGCCTACATCCAGAACTAAAGCTAGAACTAAAGCTAGAGCCTGCTTGTACAAACATCCATTCACTGACATAATCCATGCAGAGGAAAATCCATTGTATCAATCTGCACAGTGAAGTGAGTGGAATAATGCTCTAAAAATAGAAGAGACAGTGCTGTGGCGCTCACGACATTTGGAAGCACAGTTAGCAAAGACCTGATTAAATGCACGTTGAATTCAACTGGGAATATTCCCTTTGTTTTTTAGAAGAATTGAATCAGGCACCGATCAGGCAAAAGCGATAAAATACTGCGTGGACTGAAATGCCAGAAGCAGCTAGATGTTATTTATTTTTCTAATGATATATTCTCTTTGACAGCCTAGAAAGAGCAACGCTGCATTCCTGTGCCAGATGCAGCGTGCAGCACTAGGCACAGTAACGGAGCCGAAACGTATTGGAACGCTACTAAAAGAGGAATTAATGTAATTGCAATACGGGAAAGTAGCAAGCAGAACTGGAGAATGCCTGAACGAAGCACCTCAAGGAAGGTCATATGGTTAAAGGAGTGAATTTTCGGGCTCCTGACTTGAATTTCAAGCTTTTCCATAGACCTCCTGTGTGACCTGAGGCGAGCTGCATAATTTCAAGGTGCACCCTGACCTGCAAAGCAGATATTCCTACTACTGTTTCCCTACCTCGGAAGTCCTAGGTCTGACTGCCTAAATGGTTGTCAAAAGCTCAGCAAATTCGACTGGAACGGTGCTATAGAAAGGAAAAACCATATTTCTTCATAAACCCAGAGGTTCTATACAAAACTTAAGATGGAGGGGAAAAAAAACATATGCTGAAATATATTATTTCTTAAGAGGTCTGAGTTAAAGCAGAAAAGCTGCGAGCTGTATTTGAGATCATATTCCTTTGATTCTGCCGGGTAGAAAGCAGGAGACCGGCTACTTGAGTGCATTGATGTGGATGTTGAAATCTGAAGGTCAAATCGGTAGATATCACTCTTGAGCAGTTCAAGAGGAAGATATTGCCGAAAGTGCCATCGATGAGAGCCCTCTGCCTGCACGGCTGTTTGGAGGAGCTCTTGCTTCTCTGTCAGCGCTTTCCTTCTGAGTGCAGAACGTACAAGCTGTAGCAATGTGCCAGTTTTGAAATGGTTTCTTACAATGGAGTTTTGTTTTGAATTCCTCGATGTCTGAGGCTCTCTGGAGAGGATGAAAAGAAACTTTGATCTCCGATTTTAACGCTCATGCTAATGGATGCTTTCGGCTTTATTTTTCATTAATTTTTTTGAGAAGAAACCCAGTTCATTGGAAACACAAGTGGAATGAAGAGAGAACCCGTCCAGGATCTGCCAGGAATATCGTGTTTATCTAGAGATGTTTGGTTGGGAGGGGAAGGGATGATGATAGGTGTCTCCTCTTGCACACTCTAATCCTTCCTAGGTTCTCAGTCACAGCCAGGTGTGCCGGGCTTGGAGATGCAAGAGCAGACAGAAATGGTGAGAGGGAGACCCACGGTGTCCCCCTTAAAGTAAACCTTTACGCCAAGATTCTATTCCTTGATGACACTGTAATGTAGAAGTGAGGTAAATTCTAGTACACACATTGGAATTAACTTCCCACTCACCCCCAAGTCCTGTCCCTTGACTCAATCTGCTCCTATCCTGCAATATATAAAAGATGTTCCCTATTACCGGAGGCTGTCTTACATACTCAGTGCTGTTAATTTCTTTCTAGTGAATATAAACAAGCCAGAACGTGGCTGGGACTCTCATCATCTCCCTGCTCTCGTACGCCCTCAAACTCTCCTCTCTCTTTCCCTCAGGTTCTCTGCGCCGACAACAGGTCAAATAGCAGTCACAGTGGGGGAGAGGTATGCAGCAGATGAGGAAAACATTGACTTTGCTTTTCAGATAGTAAGGAAGCGTTAGGTAAGAGTTTCTTCTTGTCTGAGTGTCGCAAGACAGGCTGCTCGCCATCCAGCGAGGTACTTGCAAATTTGGATGGGTACATTCAAAGCCTTTTTTTTTTTTTTTTTCCCCCTGAAGGGCTCCTGGAATCCCTGCCGAGCGCTACTGCCCCTTTTTGCATAAGGTTAGCATTGGGTAATCTTGCAGCGCTGCAAATGCGGACAAGCTTCGTTGAAGCCTAAGGCCTTCTCAAAGGAATTTCCGGCCTTTGACTTATTTTAATTTTGGTTTTCCCTGCTCTCTCCACTGCCTCCTGCTTTCCACTGCACAATTTTTTTTTNTTTTTTTTTTTTTTTGCCTTCTGTTTTCCTATGTCATTACTGCACTTTTCAGAGCCACCATCTTGAAGCCAGATGTCATACAAAGAGTCTGGAGTAAATCTAAATCAGGGTGTATGTTTACTGTGCTGCTGGAGGAATCTAGGTGAAGTTGTAGGAGCAGGTCACGGAAGTTACACGTGAAATTAGCTACAACTGACTTACTTCAATCTAAGAAGAAGTAGGAGACCCCTTACTATAGTTTTTTTTATAGAGGAGATTGTTGCTATGTTAAAATCAGAGTGATAGAAAACGGATTTCTGGTTTGGGGCATGTTTTCTGCTGACATGAAAAGGCCTTATTGAAATGAGTGGATTTTTCATTTCCAGGTGTTTTCAGAGGCTGCTGTTTGTACAAAGTAATTTTCAGAATTACCGTGGCAGGGCAGGGAGAGGGGGGACCCCTTTATAAGTAAAGCTGATTCCTTGTTTTCAATGTGTGGGTTCATATTTGGGTTTTGATGAGAGAAAAACAAAAAAAAAGCGTGTTCCCTCATGCACACTTGGTGAACTTTATAAAGGTCTTACAGCTGTATCTCTGCCGATGACATGCTTTTAGCAGAACGAAGAGAAGGAATGAGGCCTGAAAATGAGAGCTATACCCTAGCTTCTCCTCCACCGTTCCGTTGAGGTTAAAATGTGACAGAGGCCACCTCTGTAGTTCTTCCAGAACCGCACAGAAAGTGCCTGGGCAAGCGATTCTGCTGTTTGCAAAGAGAAACTTGTACTTTTATGTAACGTGTTAATTAGTGTGGGTGGATGTGATCAGATCTAGTCTTGCAAGCCTTTCAGACAACTCCCTGAACACTCCCACCTTCAGATATTAGCAGATAGCACGGCACTTGCCAAGCCTCATAAAAACATGGTAAAAGGCTTAATGCAGGCAGAGCATAAGCGGGTGCATTTATTTCAAAGAGAACACGTCTGTTTGTAGCCAACGCTAATTTGGCCTAGTGTTATCCTCTAGGTGAAATTCAACAGTTGAGAAAAGAATACTGGGTGAGCCTGGGTGATTTATTTCTTCCTGTGGCTTTAATCGACTTAATCTGGGTGACAGGACTTTGTAAGTTTTGAGGGTAAAGCAAGTTTATGGCAAATCTTTTGCCTTTTTCACCAAACAACCAACAGCCCCGAGAATCAGAACGTTCTGCCCTGTCCGTGCAGCTCTTGCCTTGCTGTTGCTAAGATCCCTCAACCTGGTATCGCCTCACAGCCTGCTGGAGTTTGAAGACTGAGCAGAACTCATTGGTCACCAGGAGCAGTTCTGCTTTCTGCTCCCTAGTAAACAGAATCCTCTTCATTAGAGTCCTTTTCTGAAGGAGATTTTGAGATGTGAATAGTGGCAGGTGCCTCTCTCAGATTTCAGCAACTAACTTGGAGAAGGACATGAAGTAAAACAGGATTTCACCTTCTCGCTGCTACTTGTGCTTTTTTATCTGGTGTTTCCTATGGGAAGCTGCAATGCAGTAACTTTTCTGACGGCTAAACTGCCTCTCTTCATGCCCTCAGAATCCTTCAGTACCTTTAGGGAACTGACCCTGTATTCATGAGGAGCCAGATCACCAAGCTGATGTCTTAGAGAAGGCCTCTGTTTTGATGGGGCTGAGCTACCCCAGCCTGCAGACTACAGATGGAAGACATGGGATGTGATGCTGATGTTCCCAGCACCATGGAAGGCGGTGAGATCCCCCTGCTCTATCATCTTTTCTTGACACACAACCCCTCTTCTGTCTCTGTGCCTCAAGCTGATGCTTTAGCAGAAGCACATACTGATCCAGCCCATGTTGATTGGGTGCAGTGGAAAAGAATAGACGGCTGAGGAGACAATTTGCACCTTCACACCCTCCAAAAGAGACCAGACTTAAGAATTCCTTGCGCTCGCCTTAGCTATGGACATCATGACATATTAAGACAGGAAAAAAAACCCCAAGGCAAATGTATATGCTGATTTTTTTCTGCGTAAAACCAGCCAAGAACAGTTCCTCCTTAAACCAGGAAAGAAAACACTGTAATTTGAGTTTGAGAGTGACAGAAGAGTAAGTATATGAGAAAACAAAACAGAGGATGCATGCAGTCTTACAGGGAATGTGGAAGCCCTAAACAGACAGAGGAGAGATAATACTTTATATTCCTGCAGTTATACAATAATTAGAGTCCTAGAATTACCAGATTGGAAAAGACCTCTTAGATCATGGAGTCCAACCATTCCTGTATGCTGCTAAACCATAGTCACTTGTTCTCCAGCCCCTTCACCAGGTTTGTTGCTCTTCTCTGGACTCGCTCCAGAGCCTCAACATCCTTCTTGTGCTGAGGGGCCCAGAACTGACCCCAGGATTCCAGGAATGGTCTCACCAGTGCCGAGTATGGGGCAGAGNCCAGGTCCTTCTCCTCCAGAAAGAGGCATGTGCTTTCCATCCAAATACAGAGTCTATAAAAAGAATCTTGTTGTTACTCCTGCTCATTCCTATGGGTCACCGTGCCCTGAGAAGCAGCCCATTAGCTTTGTAGCTTGCTGGCTTGGAACACCCCAATACACCAGTCACTGTTTGTTCTGTCTGGTTTTATTGAGGAAGGGAAAGCAAACCATCCATGTTAAAACAAGGGTCAGCTTGACTCGGCGCTTGCTTTTTCCTCATCAGCTGAAAAGGTCACCCATTATCCCTAAGTATTACAGGGACGTGTGGGTCTTGACTTCTGTTGATAATCATGCTAGTGCTGCTAGGTAGCTGTGGTTCAGTTTCCTGGGTTTTTTTCTTATGCAAAAGCATTTTTTAATTGTTTTTTTTTAATTTATCTGAAAGAGTGCCTCTCTATTGTTCAGGATTTTCAGAGACTGGCATCCTAGGCATGGAATTTCCCCATCTACGTTTATCAAAAGGTAATGAATGCAAAAGTGAAAAGTTTGGGACACCTGCCACTGGATCAGGCTGCCCAAGGCCCATTCAACCTGTCCTTGAACACCTCCAGGGATCATCACCTCCAGCCACATCATCTCCCTGAGCAACCTGTGAGGAAATTCCTCTTTATATCTAGTGAAAACCTGCCCCTCTCCAATTTATACCTATTGCCCCTCATCCCATCACCACAAACCTTTGTGAACAGTCCCTCCCAGCTTTCTTGTAGCCCCTTCAGGTACTGGAAGGTTGCTATAAGTCCTCCTCAGAGCCTTCTCTTCTCCGCATTCTTCCCATTTGTCAAACCCTCTGACCTCATTTTGATTGTTTTAAATATTCAGAGTCAATGCATCTTTGTTCCACTTTTCAGAACAGGTTTCCCCATACACATCCTTCTGTTCAAACACATTAGAGAACTTTTAGTTCAAACAAGCACTCCTCGCAGCTCTTGTTCCCCACATCAATTAAGAAAATAACCTTAATTCCTTCAAACTCTTAAACAAGTATTTAGGAGCACTGACACTTTCTAGCTGGAGATGTTAAGTTTCCCGTGATGCAATCTGGTAGGTAGCGTTGGAATCTTCAGTTCTTCCCTTTAAAAACTTCTCCGTGTTGTCGGTCAGATTTGCCAAGGGCTCCTGATCACACATGATTAGAGAAACTTAGATTCTGTCTTTCTTCTGCAGTGAACTGAGTTCTTGCAAATGAACTCTCAAGAAACCTTCTGTTGAATGAGCCACAGGAGCCGTGCTGAGTTTATTTTAGTTGGGTTCACATTAGGCCTGGGGTTTTTTTTGCTGATCCCTTCATTTTTCATCATTTTGCCTCTCTCTTCCAATTGTTCCTGTAGGGGAGGGCTGTGTTTTGAGAGTTCCTGAGCCAGAATGCTGTGCATGCAGATAATTCATCTCTGCACCTTCCCTTCAGGCAGTTTCTCACCTGTGTGTGCGTGTGACCATCCATTAACACTGCAAACCACCCTAAATGTCTTCGTGATCAGCTTTCTGTAAAGCATTAGGTGTATCCAAAGCTTAAGGAGTTGGGGTAAGTGCATGTAACGCTCGGAGGTTCCGAATTGGAACTGGACTGCTAGATTGTAGCTGCCCAGAACATCACTTGGCGGCTGAAGGGAGAATGATAAGCTAAAAGTTAAGTGATGAAAGACGAGAGGTGTGCTGAAAAGGGCAGTATAGCCATGGAAAGCCCAGAGAGTGTGAGCGGTGGGTTTAGGTGCTACTTCCTGGCTTTTCGGGACGAAGAATTGAACTGTAGATCGAGTGGTGTTTATAGGTCAGTACTGAAGTAGAAAATAAACAGCCAGTCAAGAATAGAAACCCCTTCCATCTGCCTGAATAATGGAGATGGGGTGCAAGCCTTGAATTGCAGAGAACTCAGTGCTGCTGTTTGAGTTCTTCGTCCTGAATTTACCATTCAGGACTAGGAAAACAGATTGTACTTGTGAGACCTAAACGTGTCCTTTTGCAGTATAAAGTTGATATCATGTGGGATGTGCCTTAAGGCTGGTGAGGCAACTTATCATAGAATCATAGAATCATAGAATCACCAAGTTGGAAAAGACCCACTGGATCATCGAGTCCAACCATTCCTATCAAACACTAACCCATGTCCCTCAGCACCTCGTCCACCCAGCCCTTAAACACCTCCAGGGAAGGTGAATCAACCACCTCCCTAAGAAGCCTATTCCAATG
>WAAB01009737.1:135985-175960 GCA_013389865.1 Piaya cayana | reverse complement strand
CTTAGTTGAGGATGTTGTTATTCATCATTTTAAATGTTTTACAGCTGGGTTTATAAATGCTGATTCAACTAGATAAGGTCTGCAATGTTCTTTAACCATTTAGGAAACACGTCCTTTTCTTTTATAGTAATTCTTCTAGTTTTTGAAAATGTGAAAACAGATATGGCCACCTATTTTTGTCCAGAGTTGCTCTTTTATTTCAAAATGAAAAATTGACATCTTCTGCTCTTTCTCTAGAAAAAAAATGGATTATTTCTTCAAAACACATATCAAAAGAAGGAAAAATTCTGAACTTTCAATTCTTTTTGCAAGAATACCCAAACTATTTTTGAATCCTGGAGTGACTCTTGATAGGAATCAGATGTATTTTCCTGGATTTGCTATTTGACTGCTTCTTAATAGCTCCTGGTAGACACTGTAATGATGTACTATTATCTTGATATCTTAATTGTTTTAAAAGGAAGAACACTTTGAATGCAGTGGATGGCAGTGAGAAGCAGAAGGTACTCCTTCACTGACATTTTTCCAAATAAGGACTAACACAGTACTAGTTTCTCTGTGTACTCTGTTGGAAAAACTCTTCTAAACCTTCTGCTGACAAAGAAAACCTACAAAATGGCTTTCCATGTTATGAGGCAGTGTCAGGGCCCCTTGGCACCCGTGGATGAGCCGAGGCCTGAGGGGGGTCATCAGAGCCATGGCAGTGTTATCCTGTGATGTGGGCAGCTGCATTCAAGTGGTGATAGACTGGAATCAAGCGAGTGGACATGTGAAGTATTCTCTCCAAGATTTCAGATTTGTTTTATTCACTGATATATTTTATTTGAAGACAGAGAAATTAACACAAAGAGCCTGTATTAGAGTAATTAGTATCAAAGCAAAATAATAGTGCAGTCCTTGAAAAGAGAGATAAGAGGAATTTGATGCTGGAAAACTTCCAGGAATACATTTCAAGAAATAATCACAGTTGTTTAGGAAAAAGAAAAAAACAAAACCCTAAATAACTCCTTAAGGCTATTTGGAAGAATATTGCATGAGACAATAAAAGTTTCCTCTTCAGTGCTGAAAGACCTTAGTTGGAGTGCTAAGAGTTGTATTGGGAAATTAGGCATAGGAAGTATGTACATGCTTATGGCCACACGTAGTTGTATATTACACATAAATACCTGGAAGGCACCGTTGAATAAGTAAATATACATAAATTTATTTAAGCATTACATGAAACTTCACTGAGAGAACAATTTGTGATGACATCCTTTGGGTAAATGTGTCTGTGATTAGAGAACTATATGCAGCTTATGCTTTTAAATAGGTGGAAAAGTGATAACAGAACCTTTCCAGAAACTCTTATAGAATTCTCTGTGTTAAACTCAAACCTGAATATTTTCCGCATTTTATAGTATTCAACAATGATGAATAGCCTACAAAAGCTCCTGACCATTCTCCCTTAATGACTTTGCATGGGAGTGCATGGATAGAAAATGTCTTTGGGGAAGCCCAGTAGATATTAATACTTAAATAATGTGATCTTGTTTAAATTAAATGTGTCCCGTATACATCAGGGACCACAGGGTAACTTATTGCTTTTTGTTTGAGAGGGTCTACAGAGAAGGATTTTCCTTTTCCCTCTATTTCTATTAATTTTTATATTGTTCAGCACAGGAGAAAAGCTAATATTTTACATTTTTACTTAAGATATTTGTGTTTTGAAATGTAAATCTTGCATTCTCTTGCAAAATACTTGTCTTTGTTAATGAACACAGAAATAGCTGTGTGAAACAATGTGTTTTCTCTCTTATTTTTAATTGCAAGCAACTTTGCCTTTAAATCTGAAGCACATTACTGATGGTGAAGGAATGGTGACATTAGTCTAAGAACAGCTTTCACATGATGATAACTGTAAAAGTAGCACATGGAGGCCAAACAGGGTTTGGAAATCACTGGACATTGAGAATACAGTCAACCACTTGTAAGAAAAAGCCTTGTGGAAAGGTTCATCAGATGCTATTAGAACTTAACTTGATATTTATGCTTTAGTTCATGCGTGATTTTTCCATTTTAAGCTCTGTCTGGGAGCTATTACTTCAGGTATGAAAACTTGCTACAAGCTACAATTTTTAATACAGTATTTCAAGATAGAAAACCAGCAGAAATTGGTTCATCGGGGTTTTTTTTTCCAGGAATACTGGAACTAGAACTAGGCATTAAATGGATTTCAGGTCAGACCTATTACTGTACAAATGAACAGTAATATATTACTGAACTAGTATATATATATATTACTAGTTCAGGTAAATCTTTGGAGCACATGCCACATACAAAAAATCATTCTAAGATCAGTGTGAGGTGTTTTACTGCTTGTTCAGCATGTTCTAAGAGGGAGACAAGTAGGAAAGAGTAATTACCTTTAAAACTAGTAGTCCAAGAGCCCAGGTAAACTCTTCCAGTGTGCTTTGATAAGCTGGTTTGGAAAGACTTTGTAAGTCTCAGCAGTTTGTTATGGACTTTGCTGAATATAAGCTGTTATCTTTCTTATGATTGCTTTATAATTAAGGCTTTGAAGCAGCCTATTAACTTGTTCTGAATAAATTTCTGATCTTGGAGGAGCATACATGTTGATCAGAACTTTTCTTTTTTTCCCTCTTAAAAAAAAAAAGAATGTTTTGTTTAGACTCATTCTGTGTCGGTGGCTTTCATTCTGAGCAGAAAATTTCTGCTTTCTTTAGCTGTGGTGGTAAGCAACAATGTACACTTTATCCTGCCTTGAATTATTGATTGAATAGTAGGATTTCCTCCTGTTGCCCTGTGGAAGAACTGGGAATATGTTCAAGACACAGTTTCTGTGTCTGCCTAGAAATCCCTCATCTTGTTGCAGCTCTTGCCTGTAGCACAGCCCCCTGCAGCCCCTCATAACCCTTTCCCCCTCCTTTTCCCATAGCTCTTCCTTGCTGTTGCATGTGGCTGAGTTTTGCCTGTAAGGTTTAGTGTACCTGGTGATGAACTTAGCATAGTGTCCTTCCTGTGTTAATCCATATACAGTTCTCATGCTGCAAGGAAAGCAAGCGGTCATTCAGCCTGCCCCTGCTTCAGGGCAGTAGAAGTTGGTGAGACTGTTCAGTAGGTTCTTTTTTTTGAAGGGTTATAGAGTAGTTAATAATATTTATGTTCCAACAGTATTTCCCTTTTTAGATTTTATTTGTTCAAGAAGATTTAAATACTGCTACAAAAGTAGGCTTGAAGCGTGGGAGGTTGCCTGCCTGCCTGCCTTCCTTTGGATATCAGAGAGTGGGCTCGTCTGCCTGCAGGACTGGGTCTGTGTGACAGCCACCTTAGGACGTGGGTTTCCACTTCTGCTCCTAATGAGGTTTCCCTCTTCAACAGTGGGATGCAGATGCTACAGCCATTGTTTAAATAGGAAAGCTAGCTTCCTAGCCTGAAATTACTTGGTATGAATGCTCTTCCCCTGTAATGTCATATAAGGAGAACAGAAAAATATAGGGCAATAAAGGAGAGTCATGAGGATGTCAAGGGCGGTGACTGGTGGAGGATTATGGATACAATACAAGTAATGCATATGAAAATGAATGAGGGAAGATGGTAGTAAAAGAGAAGTAAAATGGTTTTCACAAGGGTCTCTATGGCATCCTGTCACACACATCCAAAAATGTCTTAGCAGTCATAGGTACAGATTTATCAGAAATAGTCAGCTGTGACGCTGGTTCACAACTGGGATTTTTGAAAGACCAACTGAGTTGAATACTCAGTTGTTCATAAACATCAAGGTTAAAGAGGCAAAGAAATTAATACCTCTCAAAGGAACTTATATTTTGACTAAAGATGGGGGGGGTGACTTGTGCGTGAACTCAGTAATTTCAATACATGCTGCAGTTGTTTATTGTGGTTTAGATTTTGGGTAGTGTTGATTGTATCAAGTCACATAAGTTAATTTAACATTATTCCTCTAAGTTCTGTTTACACAAGGGTTTGGGTAAACCCATCATGATCTCCACATTATCATTCTCAGTGTTTTTTAGAAATCAGGCACTATGTTGACTCAGGAATGCAGTCCCAGCTGCAGCATGGCCTCTGAGGCTTAGTTTGTGCTGTAAAAAGCACTTTTCCTGCTTTTCCAAGCATGTTGTAGCCCACACTGCTATCATTTCTGAAGCAGATAAAGCAGCTGATTAAGTGTTGTGTAAGACTTCGGTATGTATACCAGAAATAGCAATTCTTTTAATGGAGACAGGTCTTGCCAGTGGGAGCTCAGAGTGCTGTAGACATTGCTCAGGTTGCTGTCATGGATGCCATGTAGCTGGTGTGGTAAGAAGGAGCTTCTCTGCCTCCCCTCTGGCAGTCATTTCAGTTCACCTTTGTGGGGCTGCTGCTGTGTGTCCCCAGCCTCCCACAGGACTGATCTTGATAAAAAGTAACCTTGCAAAAAAGTGAGTTAGTTATCACAGAGGCTTAAAGGTCAGTTTACCTGGCAGGAAGAAGCAAATTCCTAATCTCTCAGGCTTTTGGATGGTTCTGAGCATGCAGAGCACAACTGCAGAAATCAGGTGGTGTTCCTGCTCTATCTGCGGAAACACACAGAATCAAGATGCTGCCGATATTAAAATCACAGTCCCTTCTCAGGAAATCTGACTTGGTGTGTTTCCAGGCCACCAAATGCTATTTAAAGCACAAGCAAGCAGGAAAGAAAAGAAATCAAAATATTACAGAAATGAAGGGAAATATCCTGAGTTAAATGCAAAGCTAGCAAGCTTCAGGGTTGTTCCCTTGGAAGTAAAACAGTGATTTTTAAACGCTGTGCTGGAATTCATTCCCTCAAGACATTTGTGTGGATTTCTTACAATGGATGTTTTATTTCTAATAATACACCTCTGCAGCTTTATATTTTTTATGAATTCATAGAATCACAGAGTCATAGAATGGTTTGGGTTGAGAGGGACCTTGAAAGGTTATCTAGTCCAACCCGCCTGCAATAAACAGAGACATCTTTGACTAGATTAGATTGCTCAGAGCCCGGTCCAACCTTACTGTAAATGTTTCCAGGGATGGGATATCTACTGCCTCTCTGGGTAACCTGTGCTAGTATTTTACCACGCTCAGCGTAAAGCATTTCTTCCTTATATCTAGTCCGCATCTCTCTTGGTTTAAAATTATTACCCCTTGTCTTACCACAACAGTCCCTGCTAAAATGTCTGTCTCCATATTCTTGTAAGCCCCCTTTAAGTAGGGAAAGGCCACAATAAATTCTTTCTGGAGCCTGGTCTTCTGCAGGCTGAACAACCCCAGCTGTCTCAGGCCACCTATCCCTCTGATTATTTTTGTGGTCCTTTGTACCCACTCCATCATGTCCATATCTGCCTTGTGCTGAGGACCCCAGAACTGGATGTAGTTCTCCAGACTCTCATGGGAGTGGAACAGAGCAGAGAGGCAGAACTACCTCTCTCAACCTTCTGGCCACACTGCTTCTGATGCAGCCCAGGATATGCTTAGCTTTCTGGGCTGTGAGTGCACATTGCTGGGTCATGTTCAGCTTTTCATCTGCCAGTACTCACAAGTCCTGCTCTGCAGGCTCTTCTCAATCCCTTCATCTCCAGCCTGTATTGATATCAGGGATTAAGTGCTTAAAAGGTAGAAATGATGTTAGGATAACCGCATATGTTAAGGTAATTCCTCTGTAGAATTTCATTCTATCTAACCAAGCCTCTTCTGCGTCTGGAGCCAGCTGTGGCTTTAGTCGTTTTCTTTATAGCCTGTCCATGAGACCTGTGGATTTTGTGAAGCTATTAGAGAAGAGGCATGTTGAGCACATCTGTTGATCTGTTACCTATGTAACATGAACTGTTACCGGTTTTGATTTGCTTTTCTGCAGAAACTCCACTTTTCATAAACATCAGAGCAGAAGCTAAATACAAGGTTTGCAGGAAGCATAAGAAAACATTTTATTTTTGCTAGAGATGTGATTGCCATTACTAAATTGTCGCAGTAAGTTTTTCCAGTTGCTTTTGCTATGAAGTTTGACCGATTAGTAAGACTCTTAAACATGAAGTTTCAGTGTATTGTGTGGCAATTAGCTTGTAAAAATGTCTTTCAAAAATAGCAGCAGAGGTCATGGCACATTCCTTTTCTGTGTGTGTTAAGGAAGAACAGTCAAATATGTGCAAAATCCATTTAATATTTTCAATTTAGGAAAAAAGAACCCTGTCTTCTTGGGAAAATCCAGAGCTCATGTGCATAGCCAAAACCAGATGCAAATGGTTAAATCTATTTTGTACTGAAAACTGATTTTCTAAATTAGCTTTTAAGTGCACCATTATTTCACTGATGTAATGAGAGGTGTGAGATTTGCCTGCACGGAAGTACACATAGCTCAGAGTTGTAATTAATTTAGGAATGGGCTTAAGCAGCACCCAAAATTGGTACGTTAATTAAAACATTTGAAAAATAAAAACTATTTTAGTGACTGTTTTTGTAGTGTTGCTTCTGAGTATCTACAGTACTAGTGTGATTGCTATAATCTAGCGACAGCTGTCAGAAAGAATTAATTATTATTTGTCTTTATTCAGTATTTATAATGTGTAAGTTGCTTGTTAGTATAATTGCTTCTGTTTATAATTCCACTTGCCTTCCTGCCAAAGGTTTAGTGACGTATTTTGTTTTGGAAATAGTATCTTGGATCTTTCACTTTCTGCATCTAAGTTTGTACCTGTTGGCTTGGTTGTCATATCATATCCTTAAATACAAGTATAATTTATTGTTAAAGGTTTTGAGATGTCTTTGCTGCTTTGCTTCCTTCTGTTGTGTCTTATACTTCCTTGTGCTTTTCTAATCTACCTTAAAAGACCAGTTACATCCCTTATCCTTCTCTGGCACGTATTTCTGCTTTTGTAACTTATTTAATGGCTTATAATAGAAGGAAAGAAAAGGGTGTGCAGCCTCTACCAGATGACCCTTCAGCAGTTTTGCAGAAGTTACCGTAGTCTGAACATGGGCTGCTTCTAGACATTTTAAACGCGTCTGTCAGCCTGGCTAGTGGGATGTTTACTGAGTGACTGTACTGGCTCTAAACAGCAAAGATTCTGGAAGAAGGATAGGTAGGGGAAACGATGACTAGAGCTAGGGCATTCCTGCTGCTTGAGAATTATTATGTTCATGAGAGTCATCAGACTATGATAAGCGGGAGCACTCTGCTGAGGTTTGGAACTGCTGATAGAAAAGTAGAGCCTGTAAAGCAACTTTGATGGAACATAATAGCCTATTTCATAGATCATTAAGGTTGAAAGAGATCTCTAAGATCATCAAGTCCAACTGTCCGCCCAACACCACCCTGCCTACTCAACCATGTCCTGAAGTGCCATGTTTATGCACTTTTTGAACACCTCCAGGGATGGGGATTCCACCACTTCCCTGGGCAGCCTGTCCCAATACTCAACCTCTCTTTCAGTAAAGAAATTTTTCCTAGTATTCCATCTAAACCTCCCCTAGTGCAGCTTGTGCTGTCACCTGTTCCTTGAGAGAAGAGACCAAAACCCACCTCACCACAACCTCCTTTCTGGTAGTTGTAGAGAGTGATAAAGTCTTCCCTCAGCCTTCTCTTCTCCAGACTAAACAACTCCCGTTCCCTCAGCTGCTCTTCATAAGACTAAGTTAAGCTATTACTGATTGTAGAAAGCCCTTCATGGTGCTATCATTGGCTCACTGGAGTGGAAAGCGTGGTCAGGGTGACCACCTTGATATGGGGGGTTGATATGACACCTACAAAATCATTTCAACATTATGCTCTATTGCTGCTGCTACGATTGAACAACACATTTTTGCAGACTTTTGATTTAAAACCAATTACAGCCCACTAGACAGCAGGTCAGTCTGGCTGATACTTGAGGAAATGTATCCCAAGTCCATCACTAGGATGTATCAGAACTGCAGTGTCCAGATTTGTTCCATATCAGCATGGCTGATCATCTTCCATTGCACAAGTGTCACTACTAGAAGTTTCCTACAACACAGCATTTGGTCTGTTGCTTCGGGGTGGAGAAAAGCATTGAAAGAAAAAAGGCAGCAAAAAACTGGCCTGTGTGGAAGGAATAAAGAGAGGATGTAGCATAAGGTGAAACAATGGGAAAATGGCAGTTGTCCTGCTGAAACTCTTGTATATCGTGATAATTGTGGTCCTCCTTACACTGTACTGAGAGACTGACAGGACCCTCCCAGCCTGTGACATGATTTCTAGTTTGCTGGATACCACTCTTTGGTTGTTTTCATATAAAGTGAAATCCTCAATGAAGTGCAATTAATGTGTATGGCAAGAAAATACTGTTTGCAGGGTTTAGTGGTTCAGTACATGAGAGAATTCCTTTTAAGTGTCTATTTAAAAAAAAATAGCCAACTATCTTTCATTACATCTCTGAGATGTAATATCTGTTGCTGTACTTGAAGAGGAATCAATGAAATTCTGTTACTTCTTTGTGCTAAAGGGAGAAAAACATTCTGAAGTCAGTGTCTAATTTAGAATAAACAGATTAAAAACAAAACGCAGAAATTAAGCAACCTTTCCATTCCTGGGAAGTCTTCCATTGACTTGGAATGGAAGCTGAATTGAATTCTTATAAGGGGAGAAAATGTACTTTACAGGTGTTTTGTCTGTCTCAGTCTTCCTGACGTCTCTTTCATAAGGAATTTTTCTGCCTCCTGTAGCCAGCAGCTCTTCCCCTTCCACGGCCTCCATGCCCAGGAATGTGAGCACTATTTCTCCCTTGGCAGTCTGTAAGGATAGAGCTTCCTCCTATGTTAAAGGACACATGATGCATTTGGGAAATTTTCAGTAAAGTTTTGCTGTATTATGTTGTGTAAAGCAAAAGCAATGCTCTGATTTTTGTTGCTCATTACTGTAATTATTCTGGAAGTCATAATTGACCATTGTCTTAGATTTGAATGTGATGTGGTTTATCCATTTAAAATACCTTGAATGCTGTTTACTTCCGGACTTTGAGTGTTAGTTCTTATGAACTTGCTGTTGTCCCTTGAGGAGAGGAAACAAGGTCATGCAGGCTCTTCTTTGCATTTCTTATGTTCAAATGGTCATAGAAGCGGTTGGGGTCAGCCTGATATGGCAACATAACACCTCAGGCTGCTCTCCTTTTGCTTTGCTGGGAAGGATCCTTACATTTGAGCAAAACAACTTGGAAGTCTGTTTTGGGGTTTTTTTTTTCACTTTTTGTTGCAATTATCAACTACTTTTTTCTTGTTGTGGCATAAACTGTGTAAATGGGTTTAGCGAGGTTATCACAGAAATGATGAAGAAATACAAACCTCCCGTTCAAGTTTTACAGCGTTAGGCTTGCAGTTTTGCTTTCATATTCATTTACATATTTGTTGGTGCTGTGGCAGCTGCTTTTACTTTGTCCTATGTGGTTCAGTTGCAAATCAGATAGATATTTCTGTCCATACTTAATTAGGACTGTATTCATTTTAGTCGAATTGGCATCATTTAGATGGTACCTCCTGTTGTAAGTATTGAGCCAAGTCTTTAGCATGGTTGTGCTGATGTCAGTCAGTGATGTTGTGCCAGGGTGATGTACACAGTATCAGTTTCATCATCTGTAATGGGAGCTCCAGGAAAGATTAATTGATTAAAACTCCAGATGGCATTCCATTAAATTGGAAGACACCAGTTCACAGTAATGTTTTGGGGGGGGGTTTAGCTGCTGTTGCCTTTTCATCTTTCAAGACTGGAAAATGCTTTGTTTCATTTAGAAGAAAAGTCCTAGGCTTCCCTAAATGTTATTTCATGAAGCAAAATCAGAGTAACAATACTACAGATGTAAGAAGGGCAAAAAAATTAGTCCTGCAATGAGCTACCATTTTCAGATATTAAAGTGTCCCTGGGAAAATACTGTCTTAGAATGACATTTTTTAAACTTGTTCTAACACTAGCGATCATTTATTTGTGATTGAATTTAGAATAAATTAATTAAGCATGAAAAATATTGAGAGAATTCCAAATGTAATTTTCTTGAGTTATTTAAATATGTGTATAACAAATCAGATTTCAAAGAGTGGTCTGCTGTAACGAGGAATAGTTATCTACAGCTTCTAAATTCTGTTTCACACTTTAAAAAAAATAACAATATGAAGATAAGAATGCATATAAAATATATACTTAATACAATACAATATTACTATATTTGCCCCCTCCAGTAGGTTTTAAATGTGATTTTAAAATGTCATTTAAGAAGTTGTGCAAGTAGAACACTTATAAATATAAAACAAAAACAACAAAGCATTTCTATGTGATTTTTAACAATTACTATCTTACATCTGTACACAAAACCTACATTAACAACCCTTTCCAAAAAGCAACATGATGAGGAAGTACCAACAGGGTACAAGTGCACTGCTGCTTGCTTTCTTGCAGGTTACCTGTAGTTGGGCTATATTCGTATAACATGACAAAGTACTTACATACTTGTGGCAGAAGCTTCTGTAATGTTTTTCTCATGGTACTTAAAAAGTTTGCTAAAGATAGGCTTGAAAACCAGGGTGATCTGATTCTGACATGGGGGAAATGGAGAAGGAATAAGATCATCATCAGATTTCTCTTGCATTATTACTGGGAATTTATTTATATGGTTTCTCTATTGTAATAATTATAGGGATCGTGTTTCCTTGAAAATTTATTTTCAGTTGTGATTCCCAGCAAGATTTTTCATGTAGGCTTACTTTTCTTCTCTCAGACTAGTTTGTGAAGCCCTTCTCCTCTGCTGCTCCAGGCAGCACTGGGCTGGCACTCAACACAGACTTGTGTGAAGGAGACAGAGTTCAAAGAACAGCTATTAATCTGTCTAATGAATAAAATCCTTCGTAAGCACCATAGCATTTTGAAAGGGAGTGAGTTCCTACATACTCACCAGATCTGACTGCCATGTGACACTTATAGTAGACTATTGTAGAGGGTGAAAAGGCCTTTTGAGATACTGAAGCATATAATAATGTACTGGAAGTTGCTTTTAGTTTGTTGGTAATACTCAGTTCCAGGTTAGGTCTAATGGCACCTTTTCCTTCTACATAGGTTCAACTCTTGTTTGATCTTACAGTGATAGCTTTTATGAAAGTTAATTGTTTTTGATTTGACTTTTTGTTTGACTCATCGCTTTACTAGAACAAGCCTTAAGTAGACTTTTAGAGTCTCTTTGTTTCCTCTAAATGGCCATGACCTATTATTTATCTGTAGGAACGTTGCTCTGCAAAGCTATATCTGCCCTTTGAAACAGAGTAGGGCTGGCATATCCATACTGTTAAACTGTTAGGGTTAGTTACACCCTAATAGAGTGCAGAGGACTGAAATCTTAGCCCTTTTGTGAGTACTGGCTCTAGTGTGAGTGGGGCAATTCATGATGGCATCTCAGGTCACCACCCTAGATCTGCAGTGGTTTTGGAGAGCTTGAGGGAAAGGGGAATGTGCTTCTTGTGTCTGACTCAGAAAGGATTGCAGACAGAGAAGGATACAAAGAAAGCGTTCTGGGAGTTATCTTAAAGAAGGGGAGTTCTTGTATCAACTCATGAGATAAAAATGAACCAGTGCTGCCCTTTACCCAAAGATCCTTTAACCCATCACTGAGTGTGTCTGTGTCCCTTTCTGGCAGTCTTGTGGTCAGACAGGAGAGGAACCTCTTCCTCTCTTCACCTTCTGTCTCCCAGCCATGCCTTGAGCTTGTGGTAGTGTAGGAACACAGTGATGGCCATGCTGTCTGCTACTTCAGTGTTGATTTAAACAATAAACCTGGACTAGCCACAAGTTACGTAGCCACAAATACATCTAGATTTTAGAGTGGGCTGGAGTTTTTAAAGACAGTGGTAGTCTGACTTAGTGCTTTTGGACCATCTTGTTTTAGGATAGAGTTCTTCAGGAGTTTGGTGCTTGCAGTCAGCGTTCAAACCACTGGGATACAAAATACTTTAGGGACTGTTGCTGATACGTGTCATAACTATGCTGCTGTGGGAAGCTAATTGTGGGGTTGCAGGTCTCCTTCTACTGTTCTGGTATTATTTTAGCAAGAAGAGAATAGCATCATAAGTACAGTGAATTTTGAATAAAATACAGAATTTCCAGTAATGGATCAGAATCTTAATTACAGCCCAAGGACTTCCACCACACTCTTGTCTAATGATGTGTACTTGTATTGGTGGTCTGGAGGTAGCAACTGCAATTAACTGTAATCTGTGTTATTTAATTTGCTTATTATCTGCATAAAACAGTAGATACTTCTTTCTGTAAAGAAAGAGACTTGTTTTATTCTTCTGAAATTAATTTTAGGCAGACGATAAACTTTGACTTGCTTTTTCTTTGTACAAGAAGTTATTTGAAATAGATACTTTTTATAGCTTGGCAAAAATAACTAGGAACACTGTAAATGGGAGAATTGACAGATACAGTGTGAGAACTTGGGTTTTTAAGAGCTTAATGGTTTATGCTTTCCATGCATATTTAGAAGAGTCACTTCTGCAGGTTCTGCACAAGGGGAGGTTTTGCTCTGAGAAGTAGTGGGTGAAAAAGCTGTAATAATGCAAGCAGCAGAAGCCCTGTGCTGAGGGGCTCAAGGGACCTGTGTGGGGATTTGTAGAGACACTTAACCAGTGTGTGTGGTGCAGAAGACTTCCTGATGAAATATATGCAAATGTTGGACAGATTGAAAAAATTGCCTTTGGGCTGTTCAAGATTTTTTTAAGCTGAAAGGTCTGTCTGCAGGATGCAAGTGTCTTTCTGTATCAATCTTTACATTACCAAGAGGAGATTCTACATCGGTTTTAGAAATGCTGTGGAGTGTTTTAGTTTGTCTCTTGGTTCAATGTCCAGTTTTTATTTTATAGTTTTGACTTTCTTTTCTGCTTCTCAAGGAAAATGCCCCTCTCACTGTTTATCCCACTATCCACATGTTGCTAGCAACATAAATGTTTATTAAAAATTAAATACGCATCAGAAATCAAAAAAACCTGGTCGACCAGGGTCCGCGTCCGGGTCCAAGTTTATGTTCTCTTATTGGGTTTTCAGTTCAGATTGGGCCCCAGAGGAATCAGGAATCAGATCAGATATCAGATTTTGCTCGCCTTCCTCAGAAGGAAGGTTTCAGAATCAGAATTTGATTTTTCTGTTTCAGAATCAGAAATCAGATCTCCTGCCCTGCTGTGTTAGCAAAATCCCACCAGACGAGCCCCCAAAATGTTAGGGTCCAATAGATTTTGCTAAGATGACGAGGCAGAGTTGCTAGCAACATAAATGTTTATTAAAAATTAAATGCACACCAGAAATCAAAAAAACCTGGTTGACCAGGATCCTCGCTAACAAAGGATGGGAATCCCAGGCTAACGCATTGGGGAATATTTATAGCCCCATAGATACATGTAACAAGCTAGACAGTACAAGCCTTAGACCAGTAATCTTCAAGGCTGTGGCTCATAGTGCTCTGTTTTTCGTCCAAACAGTTTCAAGCTGCCCGGATCCTCGTTTTTCTCTTATCTCTGTACCTCCTGGCTGTAACAGTTTACATAATGGCCCTTGTTAGTTCTTTGGCCTAACAAGGGGGGCTGAGGACTCCTGGGGGAATTTCTGCAGCCTTGGAAGGGGCCTCTACAGGAGGTCTCTTACAGTTACTGGATTCACAGTAATTTCAGGTGTTATGGTAATGGGGTGTCCTGTGTGCTCTAGAAGAGCAAGAACAAATGGGAGAAACTCCTCCCTTCCATTTGCTGGCAAAATTGATCTAGAGCTTGAATAACTTCTTACTTGGAATTATCATGAAGAAGTAGTGCTAATTGATGATAGACAACGTAACACTGCCCTGTGTTTAGGAGAGGAAGGCAAAGCAGACAATAACTTTAGTCGTTTACTGGCATCAATCTTTTGGTCTTAATATTCTTGCAGTCTAGTCATCTGTTAATGTTTGGGAGAGTTCCTCCCAAAGGGATTATGCACTTCTTTCTGGTTTTAGCCAGATTACAGATAATTAGCAGTCTTTAGATTCCTGGGTATAAGGAAGTGCTATGAGAACTGCATACAGACACGATAAATTTTAATACTGCCCTTCTGGGAAGAACTAAGTTGCTAAGCCACTTAGGTACTCAGCAGGTCAGGGAGACTAGGTCAAGCCTTTTCTGATATATTGTAGCCTTTCACTGAATGCACAGGATTCACAGCTGAAGATAGACTTCTGTTTATTATGTGTCTGATTAGGTTACAGTAACCTCCAGGATACAAATACAAATTTTTATAGTGCTAATCTATTCAGTCTTCTGACTTGGACAATATGTTGTCTGTACCATTGAGTGAAGCATTAATGTGTGTGTTTGGTTTTTTTTTAAATACAAGATTGTTCCTCTTCCTTTTTTTCATTGTCATTTTTAGATAAATTTAAATCATTATGCCACTTTCTAAATTTAGTATATTTTAACTTCAGCAATACCTATGCAAAAAAAAAAACCATAAAAACATAGTTCGAATACTACTTTCTGAAACAGAATTCCCAGCAAAAAGAGCAATACAAAAGCAAAGTTATTGGAAGATTGTCTTTTTATCAATAATCCTGTTTCTCCCAGCTTAAATTTAGGGATGGGAAGGTGAACTTTTCATACAGGCTTCAAATGTTTAAGAAGCAATTCCTGATGCACAATGTTAAAGAGTTGTGCTTGATTCTTGTGTTTCGGGAACCATTTGTGTCTTACAGATTGCAGTTTATCAACAACTAAAATATAGTTTATCTGTGATTAGGAATCCCTCATCATATTATATTAAAAACATAATATCACAATAAAGGATTGTCCAAGAGAGCTCACACATGGAAAAATGGGTCAAATAAGAAAACCCCACAGTAGTTGATAAATTTCATTCATCACAGCATTAAGTATTGTTGATAGGTGGGCATTTTTATTGGCTTTGGAACGTACTCTTTTTCATCAAGTATAATGCAAGAACTGTGCATGGTAGTTAGTGCACAGTAACAGGAAGAGAAAATATAATTAATAAGTATGAAGAGAAACTTTGCTGTCTTTCTAGACAGCCTGTTCCTGTGTTTGAGCATCTTCATGGGGAGGAATCTTTCTTTGCTTTTAACAGAAGTTTCCCACCTGCCGGACTGTATCTGTGGCCTCTCATCCTTTCCCTTGAGAGCTCCAATCCCTCTTTAATCCCTCCTGCAAGGCAACTGAAGACACTGGCAAGAGCTGCCCTCACCCACTCTCAACCATCGTGTGGTTCTGGTGTAAATCCCACATGTAGGAGTGATGAGATGCTGGGTACCACCAGCCAAGGTCCTTTCAGCATAGCTGTAGGCCTCTGACCTGATGGGTGTACATCTTGCTGTTTGGAAGGGATCATTCTTTTCTGTCTGGGATGCTTCATGGTCATTGTGGGAAATGCTTTGAATGATCCAAACTTTCCACTGAGAAGGCATATAATATCTTTTATTTTTCATACATTACTGATTTATTAGTGTGTTATTCAAATTTTCATTCACTTTGGAAGTTAGTTGTATTTTATGTATGTATTTAAATATTTACTATATTACTGTAGACATCTTGTGTATTAATAGTGAAATATAGATATACAAATGTCAAATATTTATACATAATATATGAATAACATAACATTGAAATCAAACACAGAAAATAAACACACATATATAAAATATTGAACTAGATAATAGGGTAAACGTGTATCGTATTTACATAGGTTTGGTGTGAATCATTTGTTGAAGGGGAAGGTTATTTTTTAAATTTAGCTTTATGAATGTTGTTTTCATTCTTCCACTTCATGAATGTCCAACCTCATGTATTTAATGTGAGGTAGCTAACAGCTGAACATAAAAGCACAGTCAAAAATAGGTAGATTCCATGAAAGAGTCACACAGTTTACTCTAGGATCCTCCTAGAGTAAATCCTAGATAATAGGATTAGCTAATATTTGATACGCTAGCAAAGGATACAGATATGCAATTTTACCTTAATTCTGCAGCCCCTTTTCCTTCAATAAAATTGAGTGTCTTTGGAAGTTTGTCCAATGCTTTACAGTAGAGAAGCGTGTTTAGGGATGGGTAACTAGAATTATCATTTATTTTGCTAAATAAATCTCCTATCCTTAACAGGAAATGCTGAGGTTATTTTTCTGTAGTGTATACATGTGTAGTTATGTCTTGGGAAAAAAATGCTTTCCTTAGAAGTTTGCAGAGAAAAACATGTGAGTGGTAAGATAACTGGGAATATGTCATGAAGAAGGGTTGTGTGATAAGAGATCATCTCAGCATTCAGTTTGCTGTGCACACACATGATGTGTTTTCACTTAAGGATTGCCTCACCCACCAGGTTCTTGCCTGTTCCCTAGAAGTTCTTGAATAAGGAGTGGGAGTGCAGTGCTCAGAGTATGAGGGTTATTTGCTGGTCAGCATTTTGCTTTCTGAGTAACATTTGGGAATTAGTTTCTGCTTATGACTGTGAGAATGTTACTGTTTAAATAGTTGAGAAATAAAGTTTGTTTCACCTGTAATATATCAATACATATATCTTGTATATAATATGCAAGCACAATGACTTAAATTATGATCTTGCAAGACGACTTTGCATTTCAATGTTTTTGAGAGTCAGTACTGTTCATATTTAAGTCATTCTTTCATTAGTTTCAAAAGTCTGCATTGCAGAATTTAGCCCTGCAGGTTTTTATGTGCAGTATTCCCACACACCAGAGTAAGAAAAAGCAAAATAACAAAGTAGAAGAATATGCTGTTAAAGTAGAAATCCAATACTCAGGGTGCTGTATGCAGTTATTTAATTAAGGGATTATCTGGATAACGGAAGAACTGAAGTAACATCTGTTTCAAAGTGCATAAAATGAATACTAACTTATGCTTCTTAAATGTTTAAGAGAAAAGAGTTAAAAAAAAAAGAAATTAAGGAAATGTTCCTGTGTCAGGCTCTAGAAGAGGAAATGGCATGGGGCTTTATAAAAGACTAAGTTTCCCCCCGTGTTTGTTGACAGAGGGAATGAACGGTGGTATAGCCTTGCTTAAGAGTTCTTTGCATTAAAAAATACAGAAAATAATTTGAAATTAGAAATCGCTAATGGTTTCAGGAGTATGTTCTTTGGTGTGGTCCCTTTGCATGTTTGGGTCAGGTAGCAAGCAGAGCAAAAGGCAGTTTGTCAAGGTCCTTGTGCTACTCCTGTTTGTACATCAACATTCTTACCTTTCCTGAGCATTGGTTGCCTGTTACCTTATCTTTGCACTTCATGTAATAGTAATTGGGAAGTTTGTGAGACAGCAAAGGCTGATTACACTTCAGGAGAGACAAGCCCTTAAAAGACGTACAGCTATACCTTGCCTGGGAACCTTTGGGGTAGTTTTGATGAATTAAAAGTTGATGAACCTTTGGAAGAGCCTCAGCATTTTACAGTCCAGTGTACATCTGTGATTCCTGAATAGGAACCTTTTTAGACTAGGTTAGTAGGCATTTTCAGCCACTGGGTATTGGCCTGATATTCATTGTATTGAAATGAATTGGGGATATCTCTGTGACTTGTTTGGAAGGCAGCTCTGAGTGCCTTTAAACTTGCTATGGTGTTAATGGGTTTTCAGGGGATTGAGATTGTCACAGTGCTTGTGTTTGTACCTCAGTACAAGGGCAGTCTGTGAGCGGGAAAAAAATCATAGTTTGACTCTCTCCTTGCACTCTCATTACTCTATTGGGACTGGTTTCTGTATCTCAGCTATTGAGAGCCCCAAGGGCTGTAAATAGTAGTGACTGAGTGATGTTCAGTCAAGTATCTGATTCTCATTTAAATTTCATATCTACAGAGAAGGAGTGGGCCTGGGATTGCCCTGGTGGAAGTTCCATATGGGCTGAATTGGATTTTTTTAAACCGGTTGCTTGGTAGTATCTTATCTGCCTGATATCTTGTTTCCTCTCCAGTTGTTTCGTTTCCTTAACAAAGTTCTGTTTAGGTTAGGTAATGAAAAGTCTCATTCATTTTGTTTCAGCATTTTTTATGCTTCCTGCACGGTAAGCAAAATGAATTGAGAAGCAGCAAAAAGGCAGCAAATAGAGAATTCAGATCTGTGAATTCTTGCCTTTTTTTTCCTTTTTTACTAGCATGTGTTTGTCCATATCCATACTAGTCAGGGCTCTGAGGAGAATCTCCGGAGATCATTCACTCTGGACATCTCCAGCTAAGCCTGGAGCTCTTTGGTAACTGCCAGTTTGTCAGTTTTTTGTCTGAGGAATATAAATTTTTTGAACTTAAATGTATACCACTGACAATTTGCTTTTAATTTAAATTTGGATTTTGTCTGTTTCTGCTAATTAATTATTTTGACTTGTACTTCCAATGGTCTCTCCTTCCTGGACACTTGACCTACTCCCCACATTTTCAGTCTGCTTATATTTCTTCAGAGGCATTTGAAGAAGTGTTCACTTTGCAGTCTTTTTGATGTTCCTGTGGGCCCATAGATCAAAATGAGTTGCTAGGTAATTTGTGTGTATGTTTGTACGTAGTTTAAGCAGTAGTTGGATTTACCCTGGAATATAGATGAGTATCTCAAAACCAGTTATCTCAGTTTGCCCTGGTGGCTTCCAAAATCTCTTTTCTCTACAGCCTGTTGTTCTTCAGTTGTCTTTCTTTTCAAAGAACTTTTTAGACAGTCATAGTTCACACCAAAACTTCTGTTGCAGGGTTGTCTGGCACTTTTAATTTTTTTTAATCAAAGATGAACTTATATCAATTATATTCTTATATATATAAGAATATTATATTCTTTCTAAGGCTTTCTGATATTCTTTTACATATTTCAGTGCTTACAGTGATGATCCTGCAGTGTAAAGGAGATTGCCAAGCTCTTGACTTCCTCAGGGGCAATCAGATTTTAAATAATGTGTTTTCTCTGAAAATAATTCCTTTTTCAAACAAACAAAAAAATCTTTTAAAATATTGTTTTTTAAAAGTCTAGAGAGAGGTCTTCATTTTACAGAGCCAAAGCTGTAATTCCTTTTTCTAGTAGACCATGTTTGACCAGAGGACACATTATANACTTGTACTTCCAATGGTCTCTCCTTCCTGGACACTTGACCTACTCCCCACATTTTCAGTCTGCTTATATTTCTTCAGAGGCATTTGAAGAAGTGTTCACTTTGCAGTCTTTTTGATGTTCCTGTGGGCCCATAGATCAAAATGAGTTGCTAGGTAATTTGTGTGTATGTTTGTACGTAGTTTAAGCAGTAGTTGGATTTACCCTGGAATATAGATGAGTATCTCAAAACCAGTTATCTCAGTTTGCCCTGGTGGCTTCCAAAATCTCTTTTCTCTACAGCCTGTTGTTCTTCAGTTGTCTTTCTTTTCAAAGAACTTTTTAGACAGTCATAGTTCACACCAAAACTTCTGTTGCAGGGTTGTCTGGCACTTTTAATTTTTTTTAATCAAAGATGAACTTATATCAATTNCAAAAAAATCTTTTAAAATATTGTTTTTTAAAAGTCTAGAGAGAGGTCTTCATTTTACAGAGCCAAAGCTGTAATTCCTTTTTCTAGTAGACCATGTTTGACCAGAGGACACATTATAGGCTTTAAAAGTCATGTTCTTATGAAGAAACACTGGTATGTTTTTACTTCTTAGATATCCTGTCAGAGGCTATCTACAAAAATGTTTTAAGGCAGGTTCATTTGACTGTTCTAAAGGAAAAAAAAAGCATCAAAATCAATTCTGATCTCATTCATGACAAGCACATGTCATGAAATACAGTAAACTTTTAATCTTTCATCATTTTTTTCCTTCTGTCAGGAGACAAACTTAATATGTATAACTTTTAAATTAGAAATTGATGCTGATCATTTAATCACAGATGCATGTGATTATAGTATAACGTGCAGCTGCTTTAGCACAGCAGTGTGCCCAGGTGGCCAAGAAGGTCAGTGGCATCTTGGCTTGTATCAGAAACGGTGTGTCCAGCAGGTCCAGGGAGGTTCTTCTCCCTCTGTACTCAGCACTGGTGAGACCACTCTTTAAATCCTGTGTTCAGTTCTGGGCCCCTCACCACAAGAAGGATGTTGACGCTCTGGAGCAACAAAGCTGGTGAAGGGGCTGGAGAACAGGCCTTATGAGGAACAGCTGAGAGAGCTGGGGTTGTTTAGCCTGGAGAAGAGGAGGCTGAGAGGAGACCTCATTGCTCTTTACAGCTACCTGAAAGGAGATTGTAGAGGGGAGGGGGCTGGCCTCTTCTCCCGAGTGACAGGGGACAGGACAAGAGGGAATGGCCTCCAGCTCTGCCAGGGGAGGTTCAGGCTGGACATTAGGAAAAAAAAAATTCACAGAAGGGGTCATTGGGCACTGTAATAGGCTGCGCAGGGAGGTGGTTCCCTGGAGATGTTTAAAGGACAGGTGGATGAGGTGCTGAGGGGCATGTTTTAGAGATTGATGGGAATGGTCAGACTCAATGGTTCAGTGTGTCATTTCCAAACTAGTGATTCTATGATCCTGTGAAACTCTCCATCATAGGTCATACAGCAAAAATGATGGTTAGGTAGGATGAACCTTTATACTTACCTGCCTTTTGAGATCTAGCTCTCCAGGTAGTCTCATTCACTCACCTATTCTAAGCAGAAACAAATCTTTTTTCAGATATGGTTAAATGTAATGGATTGCTTGTATTGCACTGCACACCAGATGTTCCTTTGAAATACTTTTATTTCACAATGTAAAACTTCTACAATCTTAAAATGGGATAATATTTCAGGTTGACAGACCTCCTTAGATAACAGAGTTAACCTTTTGACACTTATTTGAAAAAATGCAATGGATTTCTTTGCCTTCTGTTTCAGGTTGCCCAGAAGCATAATTTTTATTCTGTTTCCTGGATGTTAGGAGGTGAAGCGTTCCCTTCTGCTCTGCCTCTGGTCAGCTCTGAGAGCTTGTCTTTTGCCTGCTGGAGAGGTGGGCAGCCAGTGGCTGAGATGAGCTTTCCTGGGAGCATTGCTTTCCTCTCCCTGCTCACAGCCTGCCAGCCCTTTCCCTCAGCAAGGGCCCTCAAGCAAGTTGAAGAGTGTCCTTGGACTTTGTATGTATTTGAGCTGTGCCTTAGTTAAATCAGGGCTGTTTGTTGTACCTTCTGTAACCAGTGAATACCTTTTCGTGGATAGGGTAGAACATGGCAACTTGACTGGATTTTAAGTAATGAAGAATATCGTTAATAAAGTATTTATTTGGGAAATAATATCTATATATTACATTTCTGAAGCTACTTACTTTTATTTGAGCTGTACAGTTTTGACCTAAAATACAAAATACAATTAATAACGTTGCGGCTTTGTATGATAACTTCTCTTTATCTTTCAGTCATTTTGCTCTTTGATAATACTCAGTGTTTTCATCTGCCAGACTTAAGTTAGCTAAATCAATGTACTGTTTTTCTCCTATTTAATTTCTCTTAGAATTACTGCTAAGTCTCACCCCTGAAAAACCCCACTGCTGTTCTTCTTTTGAAGTTATGATTTTGGTTTTCATACTGTAAGCTTAATGCGCCAGATTGAGCTGCTACATCTGCTCTGGCCAAAATCAACTTCTACAGCCGTGATCTTTACTTTTCTCTGGTCGTGAGCAGTATGCAAAGTGTTACCTGTACTAGCTGTGTGGCTTCAGTCTTGCTGTTAGCTGGTAACTCAGATACTTATACTGGATCTCTCCTCACCAAGCATTTCACAACAGCATGTTGCTTGACTGCTGGGACACCTCATCCCATCAGAAGACCCAAACTGCAATCTAAAAAGGTGTTCAAAACTGTAAAGTCATGCTATAGGGTTTTCAGGGTTTCCAAGACCATTGTGCTTATCATGGAGCAGTAGTCTCTTGCTGATTGATTTCTGGTTCCCTAAATAAGTCCTCAGTTAATCAAGCATTTTTTGAAAGGCAAAGTGACAGCTTTAAATTGTTCTTGCTACTCAGTGGAAGGATTTTTGTTCTGATGTTTTGGCAGAAATCAATACAAACCATAAGAAAACGAAAATTTTGATAGAAAAAGGAAAAAAATTGCTTATGAAGAACCGCTTTTGTATCTAAAAATCATTTTGTGTGCATGTGATGAAACCCATTTTTTGCATATGTTTTTTAAGCATCTCTCCTGGATCAAGCTTAGAAAAGTCTGCTCAGTTAATAAAATGCAAGTTCTTTCCTAAGGAGAGACATGATGGCTTTTCCATAAATCTGCCTCTTGTTAGCTAGGAGTCATAACCTAAAAAGACATAACAATTACAGTTTGTACTTATATTGTGCCTGCTTTATTGAGTTACAGTATGACATTTATCAGAAATAAAATTAAGCTTAGAGAATGGAAGACAGTGTATATTCACCATTTGAAAGGTTGCGTTTAAGGCAGGTAGTGACAATTTCCCCTTTGGCAAGACAGCAGGCTTTTAACCTAAAGATAGGGTAAAGTAAGATTACTTTAACACTGCTTTTATGAGGTATGTCCAATTAGATAATTTTTAAAACTTGAGTTGCAGTGTTCTCTCGTACCTTTCAGGATAAATAGTCAAAAACATGCATGATATATTCAAGTCACTTTTAAATCAAAGTACTGTCAGTTTTTAATTAATAGTTCGATGCATCATTTTCTGCGACCATCACCTACTGTTGATGTTCTGTACCTAAACCGTTTAGCCATTTGGGTTAAAATGTCATTTGGAAAGTAAAGTAAAAGTATAAGCTCCCTATAATGTCTGCTGTTGCAGTTGTAATTTAATATTTAATTTTAAGCTTTTCTTTTTAAAGTTGACTCTGCAGTGGGGATGCCCATGCATCTGGAGATTTTTGAATTCTAAGGAGAAAATATTTTCTTTTTTCTTTGAAAAACAAGTGGAGGGAATCCATTTTATGTTTGCAGAATCATTCTGTCAAAACTATGCAGGCCCGGGAGGTGTACCTGCAGGACTTGCATGTGACTGCTGTGCTCAGCTTTCTCACCCCACGGTGGATGGACTCCTGTGCCGAAGCAGAAAGATTGAGTTCATGCAGCTACTTTAAATCTGTGACTAATCCTGTTGATCCTGAGCAATAAATATGTTTGGATAATGTTTTACCTTCTGGCACAAACTTTTATTAGTTTTACTCTTGAATAATCTGTGAAAACATTTATTTCTTTCAAGACTAAATGGTTGATAGCTTCCTTTTAAACACTGTGGCTTCTATTCTTACTTGACTGCAAGAAATTGAAAGCTAAAACTTGAGCTGACTTACAGACAGACCTGTGTTTGTGGTTATTCAGTTTACTAGAACACTAGAAAAGTCTTTTTTAAAATTTTCATTCCATGTTATTCTGTGCCATGTTTTCCAAATACTTTATTTGCAAGCAAAAGATGTTCTTTTGTTACGTTTTTTTTTTTAGATTATTGAAGTATTTATTAAGTAACAGTAAGGTTAAAATTGCCGTTTTCAAGATTAAAGTTTCACCAGCTTGGCAGACTAGTTAGATGTCCAACCACGTATTTATTTTCCCATACTACCTGTATCTAACAAACTCTGTCATCCAAGACAGTGGATTTATTCACAATTGTTTTTTTAGGGGTAGAAGGCCTCTAGGAGTTAGGTACACTTTGTAACTCACTCCAAAGTGAGTGTTAACATTACTGCTTGTGGTTTTCTTGAGCTATTTCTAACTTTTGTTAATAATGCTAAAGGATGGGCTAAGATTGCTTTGAAGCTGGTGAAGAGGCTGGAGAACAAGTTTTATGAGGAGCAGCTGAGGGAATTTGGGTTGGTTAGCCTTGAGAAGAGGAGGCTGAGGGGAGACCTTATTGCCCTCTACAACTACCTGAAAGGAGGTTGTAGAGGGGAGGGAGCTGACCTCTTCTCCCAAGTGACAGGTGATACGACAAGGGGGAATGGCGTCAAGCTGCACCAGGGAAGGTTCAGACTGGATATCAGGAAAAAAAGAATTCACAGAGAGTGTCATTGGGGACAGGCAGAGGATGCCCAGGGAGGCGTTTGAGTCACCATCCCTGGAGGTATTTAAAAGATGGGTAGATAAAGTATTCAAGGATATGGTTTAGTGGCAGATAGGAATGCTTAGACTTGATGATCCTGTGGGGCTTTTCCAACCTAGTGATTCTATGATTCTGTGAATTGTTTTGTATTTTTCTTTATGCTTGATCTACAAAGGTTCAATTAAGAATAGTAGTAATGTCAAAAAAAGCAACCTGTTGGCATTGATGGGTATCCTCGAAATTATAACTATGAAATAATACTTTAGAAGATGTACTTCTGAAAAATGTGGATATGTACTTCTTTTATTCTTAGAGATTCTTTAAAATAGTTAAGGTTATATGGGTAAGTGTATTTTAGCAAAGTTCTTTAAGATTGCTTCACTGTCTTCCTCTCTTTATTCACAGCCCTTAGTTCAGGCAGGAGTCACAGCCTTAACAATTTTTTTAGACAGTGAACACTAGCTGACTTAAAAATATTTGAATTTCAGGATTTTTTTATATTTTGTGATATGTTCTCTTTATTTATTCTATTTTATATAAGTAGCCATTAAAATGGTGCTAAAATTATTGAAAGGCTTACTGTATTGGATTTATAGCCTGTCATGCACAGATTATACCCATTTTCATTTGATATCTGGAGTATGGCCAGCTTCTGCTAAATGGTGTCTGTTTAACTTTTAAAAGAAATGTGCACCTGTTTGTAAGCAGAATCCTGTTACTGCGAGTGGCAGTGATGCCAGCTGCAGGCTGCATGCTTCAACTGGTGCTGTAACCAAACAGTGCTTTTGTAGATGCCTTCACTCTATTCACTACGTTGACACAACATATAGAGACATCTTCCATAGCTTTTATAGTTTCCCATCTCTGCATATGATAAAGAGAGATTTCTCCTCCTCTGCTTGGGCAAATCTGGACAGAAAGCTAAGCCTCTTATTTTAGTTTCTCTCACAAAGGTGGAGTATTTGTCTTGACCTTTGGTTATTTCTGTCTGAAGCAGGTCAAGAAGTTGCATCTGGAAGACAGGCAGCTCAGAGAACTCAAAAAGGCTCTAAAGGTCCCAGAGTTTGTTGGCCATATGTCTGCTTCCATGTCCACCTCCACTGCAGGCAGCAGTGTGTTGACATTTAACCCTATGCTTGTCTTCATAACGAGTAACGGACTTGGTGCCCCACCTGTAGCCTAAATGTAGCCATGCATGCCATGGCTATGAAGGACATGCACAGGAAGATGCTTGGTCAAGCCTAGAAGAGTAAAGCAAGATGTTCTTGTGGGGGAAAAACTACACCAAAATTCTTTTGCGAGTGGGAGGGGAAAATAAACCACATGCACAGAAGCATGCCCCACCCCCTCCTCCCCCCATTGTCCTGCAACAGCCAGACTGAAACCATTGTCTTTCTAGAAGAGACAGAGAATGAAAAGGATGTATTTTAACAGTCTTAATTGATTTTACTCCTGTAGCTTCTGTAAGTTGTATTTCTGCATGGTGAATGACTGCAGCAAAACAGGAATCGGACTCTTCTATGAGATATCAGTGGAGAAGGTTAATGTTAACTCTTCAACAGAACGAGGTGGTGTTGATGGGGCCACCAAAGGTATTCTGCTTTGGTTTTTGGAAGCACAGCAATAACAGCCTTGCAAGCAGCATCGCTGAGCCTTACCTCCATGTCTTTGGCATCCCATGCCACAGACTCTGGAAGCCTGGTGGAAGAATGAGGGAGTCACACCAACAGCAGGGGTGCCCCAGCCTGGGCTTCATGGAGTTCCCTAGCATTTTGTCAGTATTGACAGCACTGGGTACTAGACTTTGCATTTGATTCTCCAGTATTTCAGATCCGTCACGGATTAATATGTAGCTATCATCTATAAAACCCAAATTTATATACTAAATTTGTGCACAAAGAAGTAGAATTGTGTGAATACTTCATGTGAGCAAAACTCATTGAAGTTTCTCTATCTATTTAGTTTTTCTACTGTATAAGGAGTAGAGTGAAAAACAATCATAATATATTCTTTACCTCTTGGGGCCGGTGAAGTAAGTTTTGCTGTTGAGTTTCAAGGCAGTAATGTCAGACCTTGTGCCTGATGTCACGGCATACACTGAGGTTGAAAAATGTCCAGAAATAGTATTGAATTGAATCACTTTAAATGTACTTGTCTTGAATCCCTGCTTTGTAACGTTATTGCTGTAGTCTCATCCTACGCTAGCATTATTCATTAATGCTAGCTTATCCCCATGATCCTTCTTTCTCTTTGCCTATGCAGTGGAATATACTGTGTGCACATATTTGTGACCTTCTGTTTCTTGCTCCATTAATACCATATTGTAAATTTCACTTAGAGCTGGTGCGGTTAAACCAGTTACACAGTCAGACCAGGGAATCTCTATTCTTGGCATCTGTTAGAGTTTCTGTTACCTCCATATTAGGAGGCATTAGGAAGAATAAATTCCTCTGGAAATTCAGACTCTGATTTTTGAAGCATTGATGTGGTTTAGTGTAATGTAATACACTTGGTATGAATGCTTAATGGATCAACATTCTTTTGTTTACTCTAGGCAGTTTTACATCTTACTAGGATGCAATTCATTGTGCTAAACAGTATGAATGTGAAACTATCATTAGAAAAAATGCAGTCAGCCAAAATGAATTCCGCCTGCAGGTGCAATTAAGGGATTGGTAGGTCTACAATATGAAGTAATTTAGTAGTGACCTGGCACTGAGAATGCTGCATTGCACTTTCCATTTGAAAGATGTTTACAAAATACAGCAAACCCTTTGCTGTATTGCAGAAGCTTTGCCGTTAATCCTCTTAGCCTCTGCCTGTTTGTCCATTTTTATATACAAGCAATGGTATTAACAGGCTGAACAGCTGGGTTTTGGTGGGAGCGAGTGCCACAGTCCTACTGAATTAATGCAACACCCCATTAACTGGTCGCTGCACGGTGATTTTAATGTGAATATAGCAAGGCTACCAAAGGCTTTAGATTCCTTAGAATCACAAGCATTTTAGTTGATGCAGAAAAACACCTGCTTGTACTAGAAACTAAATAAATACCGTCTGTAACAAGTGCTACCTTAAACTAGGGGTTGTGTTTACCTTGTACAGAAGGTCAGTTCAAGGGTTCTAGTGTCACACTTAAGCTATGCTTCAACTCCTAAACCATGTATTTAAGTTATGAGTAGGCTGTGCTCTGGCACTCTGCAAGGGAAGAGTTTAACATGTCTCTGAGTTTTTCTTAATAAAATATAATAGAATTTCCCACAGTTGTCTTAGACCATGAGACTATGTTTAGTAATCCAAGCTCAGTTAAAGAATTAATTGAGGAAAAAATTCTCATTAAAAAAAATACAAGCATCTCTCTGTTTAAGACTTTTATATGAACTTAGCTGTGAAAGGTGATGGAGGGACAGCTTTAGAGATTCAGAAGGGCTCCTGCTGAGGTCGGGTGTGGAAGCATATTTGCTTATCACCCCTTCATCAGAGGCAAGTCTGTGAAATCTTCCAGCACTAGAAATCCTTCTCCCTGGCTCACTCAGTCTTTGCTGCATTTGCAACAGCATCAGCAAGATGACCAACTAGTACTCAATGCAGCAGCTGCTAGGAATGAGACAAAGTATATGAGAGAGTCAAAAGAAACCTTAGGGGCAGTTGTAGCTTTGCACACCAAAAGAGCAGAACAGGATGTAATATAGAGAAAATTGGATACCAAGTCAAAATGTTTGCACCTATCTCGTTTCTCTTTCTCTATTCTGCTTTAAGTAAAGGGATAGATAGCAATGTGTACTGTTTCTAGTGTATTTTGAATGTATCTCTCTCTTCATAAAAGCATTGTATTAGTTTTGGTTCCATTTATAAAAAGGCATACGTCTACAATAAAAATAGTTAGAAGAACTATATCTCTGTAATTTATTCAGCAAATCTTCTAAATTAATATCTGTGATCACTTTTCTGTGACCTTTTCTCCTTTGATTTATTTTCTTAACAGTTCTAAAAAGAGGAATTGATTGTGAATTTATTTGTAGATTATTTTTAGTGAATATTTAGGTTGTACAGTTAAAATCTGCTGCAGTTTATTATAAATAGAAATGAGAATGTTTTATGAATAGTCAGTATTTCAAGTGTTTACCTCTGAGAACATTTGTGATATTTTTACTCTATGTGGGCATCTTGACTCGTAGGCCGAGGGAGAGTCAGATTGCTGGGAGAAATACTGACGTTTTGATTCATGATGACATTGCTACTGTATGGCAGGCTGTACTAATTGGTACCAGAAGCAGCATTTACTCTTGGCAAGCTCACGTGTCACTCTCTTGAAGGCAGAAGAAAAACAGCACCCTTAGTTGCAGGCAGAAATAAAACAGCACCCTCAGTTGCAATGTAGATTGGCGGTGATGCAAGGATCTGGAAGAAATACTGCAGCACATTCAGGAATAAATATCTAGGGACAGAAACTGCAACTTTACTTTGTGCTTGTCTATCAGGTTAAATTTGTTTAGACACTAAAGGTCCAGACAATAGGCTATACTGTATTATCATTAATTTGTCAAATTCAGCTCGCTGTAGACATTCTCGTTTGCATGCCTGTTTTCATGTTCAAAGATAGAATGAGTTCTCAAGCATGCTAGCTTGTTACCTTGGCGATAGAAGGGCTTGCCAGAAGAGTGATAAAATATATCTGCTGTCTCATTGGAAAAGAATTTTCTTCTTAAATATTCTTGTTGATTTTTTTTTTTTTGTATAGTGTGGCTGTCAATGTGCTGTTGTTGCAATTGCTTCTTTGTTGTGGATGGGGACACACTCAAGGTATAGGCAAATGTTTTTGCTTTGCACTGAAACAGGAGTGAAGCTATAGTCAGTCAGAGCCATTCAGGTTTAAAGGCCAGTTCTGCACTGCTGTAAGCAGCAAGGTGTTAAATTGCTGTACACAGATCTCTAATCTGTTCAGGATCTGTGAAAAAAGTCTGGCAAGAGAGAATCCTGAGCTTTTGGGGAGTGCAGTACAATGGAGCTTGGCTCTTGGCTCTTTTCCCTTCAATTGTCAAGCTACTGTCATGAAAAACATGAGTTTGTGGGGTTTTTTTATCCCTCCTGATTTGTATTCTCGATTTCTAAAATGTTGATTTCACCAAAAATAGACAGCAGTTTATGTAAACAATTGCAAAGTAAATTTTTGTCAGTAACTTCCGGTAATACAACTTTGAGTTTAAAAAAATGGCAAGGTCTGGGCAAAGGAATGGATTACACACAAAGTACTTAAAAAGTCTTCTTGGAATTCATATGTGATCAGTAAGGCTCAGGAGTCATTTATTCATCCCTTTATACTGCTGCTTCCTAGCTGCTCTACTACAAAAAATGACCCATTGCCCAAGAAGATTTAGATTTAGGTCTGCAAAACTAATCATGCAGAATTCAGAGAAAATCATTCCACATGTACCATAAAAGTAAGAGAAAAACAGGACAGTATTGGAATTTCCTATTTGTAGTAATGGGTATGACAAAAAAATATGGTGAGAATCGAAGGGAAAAAACCTCACAGAATTGTGACCAGTCACTGTATGCAAAAAAAAAGCAAGAATATTCAGATAAAACTGTATAGATACCTTTCTCAATTCCGTGTTTCAGTGCATCAGGCTGTTTTACTTGCATACTAAAACAAAACTTAGACAGAGCAGCCCTAGTAGCAAGTTGCAAGTTCTGTGCAAGCCATGTTACAACACCAGTGAATCTCTTTCAGTCTAACCAAGGTGACCCTTTCACAATAAGCAAGTTGAGTTATTTAGATTACCTTCCCACAAAAGCTAAGTCCGATGTTCAGCTACTCTACAAAGGGGTTGCATGTTGAAAGTGTGGAAAATGAGTTTAATAAAAACAGAACAAAGAAATATTCTCAATCTTTTTGAGTTGAAGTAATTCAATATTTGCCAGTGAGTGAACTGTTTGTACTTTTAGGGTTGCTGTGGGAAAATAGCTGAAGTTTTTCCAGGATTGGTTTAGAGGCATATTTTCCCTCAACAACCTAAAGACCATAATTTGTTGTCTGTATAGAAAAGAAAGGAATTATTTGTGCCAACTGTGTTTCTCATAACACCATGTTCCTAAAGCTTCACGTGAGTAGGATTGCTGCTCCAAAGGTCAAGCCTGGTCTATGAGGACTTGTGCCCATGGGAGACAGTTCATCTCTACTTCTCATTTTTCACTGTGTGCTAGATCAAGATTGTGAACAAGGACACTAGGTGTTGTATAATGAAGAGACCAGCACTGCATTTTATATGGCTTCTTAAGTATTTAAGTATTAATTTGTTTTCAGAGGAGCTTATCTTGTTCTCGGGTCCCTTGAAAATTGTGAAGAAATGGTGGTGCAGGGCTATGGTCCCATTTGTTTCCAACAGGCTTTGGACCCTAAGACCACCCTAAATGCCTCCAGAATGGGAAGGCTCACATTCTGCCACTGCAAGGTTTATTTTAGTCAAAGTTAATTCCCTTTTAGCAGGAGTTTGCTGTCACTGAAAGCAATTGCGGTAACTCATTCTTGAACAGCAGGACAAGCTCTCTCTCTCCCTGGTTTTGAACTGCTGTTGGCAGTAGTGGTGGGGCAGACTGCATCTCAGATGGTATTGTTTTGTTAAATGCTTTACTGAATTATTGTCCTAGCACTTGTTGCTTTGCAGAGATCTCATGTTCCAAAGTCTCTGAAAAGGAATTGTTGCTTTGGCAATTCCTTTGAGCGTAATTAGCAGCTGACTGGAGATCATCTGTGTCAGGGTAGCTGTACCCTGGGTCAGTGGTATACACTGATTTGGAGGAAGGAGGTGGAGGCTTTGAGAAATACACTACATTGAAAAAGCACAGGTTAAGTCAGAGAGGTGTCTGTTCCTCGCTATGAAGGAGGCAGCAGCGCTGCTGGCTCACTGGTGGGGTCAAAATGAGAGCCACTGCTTGGAGAACAGGAGTTTCTCAGAACTCATCTGGTTTTTGTGAGACTTGAACTACAGGCTTTCTTTTTTTTTTTTTTTAGATTGAATGTATTCAGAAGGGAAAGAGTCCTTTCACAAAGAAAATTAACCCTAAGAAGAGGGATCACTGATCCTCCTTAGAGTAGCACATGTGATGTAGGATGTTTTCAGCTGAGAAAGGGTTACTTTACTACTATAAAAATTTTTACTTACCTTCTTCATTTATCTAAGTTAAAATTTAACTTACCTTCAAGGAGCAAGGTTTTCGATAACACTAATATGTAAACTTAGTATTTTCAGGAGATCTTAAACTCCTTTGTCATTTGATAGCTGTAATGACACAATATTAGCTAAATAATGATCAGGAAAATATTTTACATTCTTAGAAATTACTCTGTAAGACTAGATCTGTATCAGCTTTTATTTTACTCTTTAGCATCATTGCTTGCTTTTGCTTGCTAATTAGTCTGAACTGCCTTAAATAAAAGTAAAAGCATGACATTTTCACGTGTGGCACAAATCTCTTCTTCAGCTACAGTGATTTTGTATTTTTCCGCTATGTAGAAAGGTAGCAGAATATATGTAAACGTAAATTGTAACGACACTAGTACATCAGCAATATGGAAGTACAAACTGAATAAATAATAAATGTTAGGGTATATAATTTACTTATTCTAGGACATTACTTGATGAAAACAGGTGTTTTAAAGAAGTCACACCTGAAACTGAGACAAGTAGCAGAAAGATGGGGTAAAAATAGTATTTATACACAGAAAATTTGAGATGACAGATAATTTGTCCTTCTGCCTGAGTTAAAGTTCCAAGAAGGCCACATTTTATACAAACATGTCACTACTGAGCTGCACAGAATTTAAAATGCTCAGGTAAGGGATTTGTAGTGGAGAAGGACTTTGATGCACTGCTACATTGGTGCACCCTTCTTGGAAGTACTCGAGTTTACTTGGGGCGAGTGCATCTGGTGACAAAAATGATGAAACTGGCACTGATGGGTTATATATTCCAAGGACCACACAATGAACACTATTCCCTTTATGAGAGCAGTGGGTTCACCAGTCCAGCTGAAGTGCATTTACATGAATGCATGCAGCATGGGCAAGAAGCAGGAGGAACTGGAAGTTACTGTAGGGCAAGGAGACTATGATGTAGTGGCCATCATGGAAATAGGGTGGGACAACTTGTATAACTGGAGTGCAGCTATTGTGGGGCATTAACTCTTTGGGAGGGACAGGAAGGGTAGGAGAGGTGGTGGGGTAGCCCTCTATGTTAGAGAGTGCTTTGTTAACCTTGAGCTCGATTATGGTGATGATGGAATTGAGTGCCTATGGGTTAAAATCAGAGGAGCCCACAAAAAGGTGGATATTGTGATGGGAGTCTGTTACAGATCATCCAGCCAAGAAGAAGCAGCTGATGAGCTCTTCAATAAACAACTGGGAGTAGTCTCAAGATCGCTAGCTCTTGTACTTGTGGGAGTCTTCAATCTTCTGAATGTCTGCTGGAAGTACAATACAGCAGAAAGGAAGCAGTCTAGGAGGTTCCTGGAGTGCATGGAAGACAATTACCTCACACAACTGGTGAGTGAACTGACAAGGGAAGGTGCCCTCCTGGACCTGCTGTTCATGAACAGAGAAGGCCTTGTTGGGGATGTGATTGTTAGGGGACACCTGGGACAAAGTGATCATGAGATGATAGAATTTTCAGTTCTAGGTGAGGTGAGGAGGAGGATTAACAGAACAGTTACATTAAACTTCCAGAGGGCAGACTTTGGACTGTTCAGAAGGCTGGTTGGCAAAGTCCCATGAGAGACAGTCCTTAGGGGCAAGAGAACCTACAAGGGCTGGGTGCTCTTCATAAAGGAAATCCTAGCAGCTCAGGAGCAAGCTGTCCCTATGTTCCAGAAAAAGAGCCAACAGGGAAAAAAAACAGCTTCGTTGAGCAGGGAGATCTTGAGGGACATCAAAAAGGAGTGTTTTTGAACCTTGGAAGAAGGGGCAGGCATCTTGAGTGGACTACAGGGAGGAAGTACTTGGCACTGGTGAGACTGCTCCTTGAATACTGTGTTCAGTTCTGAGCCCCTCACCACAAGAAGGATGTTGAGGCTCTGGAGTGAGTCCAGAGAGGAGCAACGAAGCTGGTGAAGGGGCTGGAGAACAGGCTTTATGAGGAACAGCTGAGAGAGCTGGGGTTGTTTAGCCCGGAGAAGGGCAAGCTGAGGGGAGACCTCTTTGCCTTCTACAACTACCTGAAAGGAGGTTGTAGAGGGGAGGGGGCTGGCCTCTTCTCCCAAGTGAGAGGAGACAGGACAAGAGGAAATGGCCTCGAGCTCTGCCAGGGGAGATATAGGCTGGACATTAGGAAAAAATTTTCATGGAAAGAGTCATTGGGCACTGGGAGAGGCTGCCCAGGGAGGTGGTTGAGTCACCATCCTTGGGGGTATTTAAAAGACGGGTGGACAAGGTGCTGAGGGGCATGGTTTAGTATTTGATAGGAACGATTGGACTTGATCATCCACTAGTGATTCTGTGATTCAAAGCCAGGAAATCTGGTGGGAGCTTGTGGGGGCTCCTCCTCACTGACTCCATGCATTTGACTGTGACACAGCCACCACATATCGCAGTGGTGGTCAGTGTTATGTCCATAAACATGTCTAATTTTTCCTATGGCACTCTTAAGGCTCTTCCTCAATTCTCTCCCTGCAAGAGAGTTTTTCATCTATTCAAAACAATAGGTGATTGTAAAACTGTTCTGAAGAAATAGGCAGCTGCCCTGGGAACACATCTGTTCTTCCTTACAGAGGGCAAGGAGATGCTATTGTGTGCTTTTCTAGACTGAAAGACCTGAGAAAGTACTGAAAGCGTCATCTACAACTTGTAATGTTTTTCTCAGTGTCTGATGTCAAAATTACTTAGCCACTGTGTTTCCTTACTTGGATTCTTGCTAACAAACATAACAAAACTTGCCTGAAATTCCAGCTGTTACTGTAATTAATAATAACGCTTCTGGTACAAATTATTTATGATTTCCATCAATTTCTGGATTAAAGACAACCTCTGGGTTTTCATCTTTCTCAAAGTCAACAGGGTGAATGTATATGGCAGAACCAGCCAAAGGAAATAGTTACTACTGTCATTATAATTAAGATTGCCAAAGGATGCATCCATAGTGTCAAGTTGATTAGTTCCCTTTAGTGTCTGCACATTTTTTTTTCTCCCAGTTTCAATGCAGGACAAACAAGTTTATTCACTTGGGGAAGAAAACAAGCGAAAGATTACTGTTTGTGCTTTAAGGTCTGCACTCTTCAAATGCGGACACTGTCAGCACCAAGTCCTCTGTGTATCTCCCCCACCAAACATATGGCATACCCTGGAGGTGGGTTAAAACGTATAAAAGTAGAAGGTAGTTCTGCAATTATTTACCTTCCTGCATTGGATGTCTGCACAGTAATGATTTATGTCCAGAAGACCTGTTTGTTCTCAGGGCTTCTCGACAGGATACATGGAGCGGTGACCCATTTGATTGCTGGTGCTGTCTGTAAAGAAGGTGGAGAACAAAGGTGTTCCAAATGTTTAAGGCTTTAAAAATGGCATACAAGAATGGTAATAATACCAGTCATAACTCTCAGTTTGCAGTGTGTACTAAAGCGTGTATCAAGCTCTAAAGCAATGAGTATTGTGTGTTCTCATCTGGGAAACCACATTTAGTCCCTAGGCAGTATGTGACTGCTGTTTCTGGAAACATGGCTCCATGCAGGATTTGGGAAACCCAAATTCTGGCCTTGCTCTTTGCCGTCATAGAATCATGGAACAATTAGACTCTTTTGGGTCGGAGGGGGCTTCATCTAATTACAGCCTCACTGCCATGGGCACAGACACCCCCCACTAGATCAGGCTGCCCAAGGCCCCATCCAACCTGGCCTTGAACATTTCCAGGGATGGGGCAGCCACAGCTTCCCTGGGCAACTTGTGCCAGTGTTTCACCACCCTCATCGTGAAGAATTTCTTCCTAATGTCTAGTCTAAATCTTCCCCCCCTCTAACTTATAGCCATTCCCCGTAATCCTATCACTACATAATTACCCCATGTCCTGGCATCACTTTCAAAGTGGCCTCTTGCACATCAGAGTTGCAAACCCTTTACTTTGAATTTTCAGGAATAAGAAGCTGCTGGGGAAAAGCAGCAGTTTATTGGTCTCACCTGGCATTGTTACAGTGAGTTAGTGGCTGTGATGCCTAATCCCCTGCCTAGAATGAATGCCGGCAGCATTACTTGCTGGCAAACTCTCCCTGTAAAAGTTAATGCCGTTTTCTGCAGTACTGCTTTCCTATGCATGGTGATACACCCACATGGAAATATCTCACCTAGATGACTGGGTCAGATCTTAGGTGTTCTTTGCACTTTCTGAACAGAAGTATGAGGAGCAGGCTTTATTGGGAGCATTAGGAAAAGTGGGTGGAAAGCATGATTTCAGGAGAGGCATTACACAGCGATCACAGTATGTGTTGGCTGTGGCCCCTGGCCTGGAATGGCTTGGTGTAATTAAGTGTTGTGCATGAGACTATTTAAGAGTGTGGTAGAGACACTTGGGTAACTGGAGGTGTGCTGGAACAGCTGTTCTAACAAGGTGTCCTCCACCAATATGCAGTTCCTGCAGGATTCATTCCCTGTAGCAACCACCAGTCATTGGAGGGGTAAAAAGTACAGGTGGCAAGGCAGTCAGTAGTAGTTGGACCTGGAATGACGTCATGTTCCTTGGCACAACTAGCAAAGATATAGGTATATCCAAGGTGTACTCGTTATGTTTGGGACCTTCTTAGCACATCAGGTGAGACAGTTTTTATGTTGCTGTTTATAGTATGCAATACTAATAACATAGTTAATGCAGCACCAAGCTGACCAGCCTGTGGAGGAGGATAGCCTATGTGATTCTTCATAGTTATCTCCTTTCTGACTTTCTTTACAAAAAAGAATTGTCCCTGTCTACTGGTTATTGCCAGCAAAATTATGTGAAGATTTGTGGTAGTTAAGAGCTATGAGAAAATGCCCAAAACATATATAAGTTTTCCTTTTTCCAGGAATAAGTTTGCATCTACTGCTGTACTTTTCTAGTTGTTTTCATAAAATGGAAAATTAGAACTAGGTTGTGGAGAGGGGTGTTCTGAACTAGAGTTTGCAATGTATTTAGCTATTGTTGGTGATGTGTCTAGATTGCACTCTGTCACTGCTTTCTGAAAGAGAAGCAAGTAGTCCTCTGTGTGTACATGTGGTTTCCCCAGAGGTGCCACCCAGGCGGCTAACAATCATACCTGCTTCTGTGGTCACAGTTCATCATTAACTTGGTGCTTACTGAATCACTGATGAGCCTTTCTCTATCACCTCAGAGAACATAAAAGTATGCTTTGTTGACAACAGCTCTGGGGTGAATGCATCAGTTTGTTTGTTGGTTTTGATGTGCGCATCTGGCTTTGGTATCCATTCATTTCCTCTGTTGCTGGATTAGGAGTGCCGTTGTAATCCTTGTTAATGTTACAGATGAATTCCATTGAAACTTTTTTTTTTTTGTAAAGGAGAGGTACAACCAGAAATTCAGATGATATGTTGGATTTTTCTGACAGAAAGCTTTCTTTAAGTAGTGGCTCAGGAGACTTTATTTTAGTGGGTACTCAGCCAGTGTGAGGGCAAAACCAAATCTTTTAAATCATAGGGAATAGAATCCCCACAAGTCTGCAATTCCACACATGCTCTGGGAAGTGCAGGGACAACAGACTTGGTGAAGTAGGTCTAATTAACTAAAGTTAAGCATACTTTGATGAAAGTTATAACTGTTTATTTTTAGCAAAGTAAAACCTTGAGTGACAGTTCTCATGACTGTACTGAGCAAGCAGTTTGTTCCTGTGGTAGATAGACTGTTTCACAAAGAAAGAAGCACTTTTCCAAGCACAAATTTTCTTTTCTTCATTTTAATAGCGAGACATTCATTTAATGGAATCAGTCAACCATTAAATGTGATCATGCAAAATGAGGTAAATGACATACAAGAATATCCTCCTTCTTCCCTTAGTCAAAATACACATTGAAGGCAGTGGGCAAGATGATGTGACCAGTGTAGAAAAGATGGTGAGTTAATGCTAGGTAGGAAGCATATGCTTTTTTTACCTTGATGCTCTCAGGGATTCTACAATCCCAGACTAAATGACTAGGTAAGATACTAGATAAGAGTGGTTTGATGTATTTGGAGCCATAATCATAACTGTATTCACCACCAACAGTACTTCAGTCCCCTTCTCATGTGTAAATCTAAATATTCTGAAACAATGAGCAATAAACAAAAGTCACCTCTTCTATCTAATCTGGTTCAAGAAAGATCATCCCAAACAAGAAGATGATATATGATTTGATATGCTTCAAAAGAAAGCACATCCAGTCATTTTGCAACAAATCCGAAGGCACTGCCACAGTATACGGATGCCAGTAATTGAATAGAAGGAAAAGAATGGGGCCAGTTAACATGATGAAAAGGAATCCAGAAATAAATATACTCATTTTGTGACATAGTTTTCCCCTGTACCTCACCCTCATCTGTTCTTTGTCTTCAGCAAGCAATATTTGTCTGCCCCTCTCAACATCTTTCAACAGCTAGTGACTGTATCTCCATTTTCCATTGTAACCTTCATCTCTGTTCCACGTTTGAAACAGGTCTCTCTCATCATGTTGACAAATGAGACAATCCAGGCTAAACTCACAGCTGTGGTTTTTAACCTGTGCTTGCATACATGGCTGCTGCATCTCAGACTTTAAAGTTTGTGGTCAAATCTCAGCTCAGTAGTGTTTTAGTTGGGTCCAGATCTACTGATTGGTCCTTACTTTGGTTGGTGTCAGCATGAATGAGGTTGAGTTTGGATATGAAGTCCTTTGTGGGAATAGTCAACTTTGACAGAAAATCACAGAAAAGGGAATCTGCTGGGCTGGTTACCCACTAGCCTGCAGCAGGACTCAACTGCATGGCTGTTGAGTGGGCTCTTCTGACTGGTTTAATCTGTTCTTGTGTCACGGTAGAGGTGGTTGCTATGAGTTGTACATCTCAGTCAAAAGATAAATAGGATAGCCTTCTGAACCATATCTGTTCTTTTTTCACTACATACAGGCCAGTATCATTAGATCTATGGGTTGTTTTCTAGCTTGGTATGGCCTGCATAGAAAACCATGATCATGATTCTCCCTGCCTTCAAGTGTTTTGAGAAGAAGCAGGCAGGGGTACATAACCTGCTTCTTCGTCGAGATCCAGCTTCGTCGAGATGNATAACATGAAGGATTTATCTTGTGTGTTAGAGGTCTGTAAAAGACATGTAGTAACAAAAGACTTATCAGAACTCCTCCTTCAGGCTCTTAAGCAGGTGTGGACACCTTCAATTTTGTTTTCCATTTTAACTGGGAGTTCAAATACCCAAAGGAGTTAACAACAGGAGCAGAAATTAATGCATCATTCAAGGCTTCACAAAATACTAGATGCAGGTGCTGTTATTATATTCACAAACAGAAGCTTGAGGAAAGAGTTAAAGGTAATGATTTACTTTTTGAAGTGGTTGGCTGTTTGCATGGTTTCTCTGTTCAGAACTTGCACATAGATTTTGCAGGTAATATTAGACCAAGTACATTGTAATGTTGTCTTACGCTTATTGCTGCTTCAGTGTCTTTTCTTCAGTCTTATTCATACAAAGGCAACATAACATATTCAGCAGCATTAGACAGAGTTTAGTATGTGACATATTTTACCTCTCTTCTGCATATGTTTATGAAGGCTTCTTAGGGACATGATGTAGTCAAAATAGCCTTTTTCCTGCATCACTATCAGTAAAAATCAATGTGAGATAGGTTTCTGCATTCTTGTAAAACATTTATCATCTCAGTCTTCTTGCAGGGGGCAATTTACTAAATGTTTCGTATTGGTGTAAAACACAGGAGTTAAAAATTCCATAGAGACACACTTCGGTTACAACCATTACTTTGTGTAAAGGTTTTTTGTATCTGAGGTTTTTTGCAGTGGCTTTATGGTAGCCATAACACAAGTAGGATAGCATTTTTGCATTGCAGCCTTTACATATTTACTATTTAAAAGAAATTAATCTACACTAATAGTTTCCTGGACTATTGCAATGCTCTGCGCAGCAAGCTGGCGTGCTTGCTCCAGGGACAGTTGTTAAGGAGCCTCCAGCAAGGCTATAAGAGAGCAGTGTTCTTGAGACTTCCTGAATACACGTGTAGCTATGTAGCATGGTTCAGTGGTTTATGATGTAAGAGAAACAATGATATAGAAAAATATGTCTACATAATTGTATCTTCTGTAGGGTGCCTATAAAAGAGGAAGAGGGGATATGAGAAAATGCTTTCCTTTATTTGAAGAAACAGACTTGATACATGCATGGGACTAAAGTTGGGTAAAACTTTTACACAAACCACGTGTATTCCTTCATTACTGCCAAACAGAATCATAGAATAACCAGGTTGGAAGAGACCCACCAGATCACCGACTCCAACTATTCCTATCAAACACTAAACCATGCCCTTTAGCACCTTGTCCACCTGTGCCTTATACACCTCCAGGGAAGGTGACTCAACTACCTCCCTGGGCAACCTCTCCCAGTGCCCAATGACTCTTTCCATGAAAATTTTTTCCTAATGTCCAGCCTGTATCTCCCCTGGCAGAGCTTGAGGCCATTTCCTCTTGTCCTGTCCCCTGTCACTTGGAAGAAGAGGACAGCACCCACCTCTCCACAACCTCCCCTCAGGTAGTTATAGAGAGCAATGAGGTCTCCCTTCAGCCTCCTCTTCTCCAGGCTAAACAACCCCAGGTCCCTCAGCTGTTCCTCATAAGGCCTGTTCTCCAGCCCCTTCATCAGCTTCATTGCTCTTCTCTGGACTTGTTCCAGAGCCTCAACATCCTTCTTATGGTGAGGGGCTCAGAACTGAACACAGTATTCAAGGAGCAGTCTCACCAG
>WAAB01009737.1:114753-135157 GCA_013389865.1 Piaya cayana | reverse complement strand
AGTGAGCCTGGAGGTGGGACTTTAGTGTCAAAGGGGTGGTGTGCTGGTGAGGACCGCCAGTATATCACCACTAAGCGTAAGGGGGCGAGTGCACCTGGGGATGGTAAGCAGGAAACTGGCACTGTGGCCTTAGTTAACCCAAGGACCACTCAGTTGGGAAGAAACCCTATTACGAGGTCTGTAGGTTCCCCAGCCCAGCTGAAGTGCATTTACACCAATGTAATCAGGTTAATGGAGTCAATGTTAAATTACCGCTTTAGAGATGAAATAAACCCCTAAACCTGGTTAGTTTAAAAAATATCAGTGACTGTGCCTTTTACTCCTCTAAAAAGTTAATACATGACGTGAAGCATAATCTCTAATGGTGCCCATAGGCAGCATAAATGTAGATTAATATCCTTCAGGTCTAGCTTTGGTTGGAGTCTTTACTAATAATGTACTCTTAATTAGTTGAAATAAGTATTTTAAATATTGAAATGTACAACTTAGTCATTCAAGATCACCTTCTGCACTTACAAGCATAAACAATAAAAACCAATTGTTTATACTCAATTGACTTTTGCAACCATACTTGTGCTTTATATGAATGAAAAAACACTGAAGTTTGATTGAAGAGTAGAAATTTGTCTTTTAAAAAAAGCCTTTTCAGACTCTGCAACATGACAGGACAAGAGCAGTAGCTATTTTCATAAGTTGATGGTAGTTGAATGATTTTTGGTCTGTTTCTACAGGTTTTCAATACATATTCAAATGAAGACTATGACAGGAGAAACGATGAAGTTGACCCAGTGGCTGCATCAGCTGAATATGAACTCGAGAAGCGTGTAGAAAAGCTGGAGCTCTTCCCAGTTGAGCTAGAAAAAGGTATGCAGTTTGTTTGCTGATTCCAGTTCCTGTAACATTGATCTGCAAGTCTGAGGAAGTCCACACATGCCTAGGGAGCCTATCTTGGATTTCCACTAAACTCTTATAGTCAGCTTGGGTTTTTGGATTTCAGCTACTGTTTGATGAGAATTAAATCAGCAGTTCAGAGATAGGCAGTTCTTTATTTCACAGAGGGATTTTTTTTTGTCACTCCATTAACACATGATTTTATGCAGTTTTGATGCCATATTTTCATTCTCCTCTGAAAAAATCATGATTGTTATTCTAAGTTCCTTGTAGGGGTGAGTGTGCTTTTTTTTTTGCGTGTAATTAAATAGTAGAACAATAAAGTTTTTAAAAAGAAGCAAACTGATAATAATGTTACAGACCAAGAAGAATGAAAGTATAATTGTTTATTTACCAAATAACTGTATAAATAAAATGTAAGAAGATTCTGCTTTTGCTTTCCCTTTTTCACAGATGAAGATGGACTTGGCATAAGTATTATTGGAATGGGAGTTGGCGCAGATGCAGGTCTTGAAAAACTAGGAATATTTGTCAAAACAGTAACAGAAGGTGGGGCAGCAGAAAGAGATGGCAGGTAAACTACACTCAGTATTTGGAAATTTTCCCAGCAATGATTACTATGAATTATGGTTTTCATAGGAAAGAGTTGGTTGCTTAATGTGTGTCACGATAAAACAAAACTGCAAAATTTGAATATGTAATTGTTAAGGTCCATTTGCCAGATGTGTTTATGAGAAGACAGCAGTTTGGTGTATTGAGTTTAAACCATTACAGGAGGACAGATTTGCCAAAGATATGTGTTTGTGAGTAGCTGAAAACCTGGATGCTTTAGCATTAGTAAAACTGGAGGTTCTAGTGATTTTGTATCACCTTTGAAGGCAGTCTAGATTTTGAATGTGTTGAGCTCCCCCATGTGCTTTTGGTTTCAAACCAACTTTTAAGCAAGCAGTACTTAGGAGAATGAGTTCTGCTTATCATTTTATTAGGAGAAATGTTAGTGTTACCTGAATGCTTTACCTTACTAAATACACCTCCTTCCAACTTTACTGACATGGGCTGTTATTTGTATTTCTTATTATGCCTAGTTGTCTGCTCTAGAGTTCAATTTTTCCCCCTGCAGCACTGAAAGTACATTAATCAACTGGAATAGGAAACTGCACCATAAGTCTTGCCCACTAAAGAAATGAATTGGTGTTTATAGTCTTATGTGATTCACAAATAAAACCTCGTTTCTCTGGAATGGCTTACTTGGTATGTGCAGATTAAAGAATTCCTTTTGAACATACAGTATTTCCTACCATATGGGACAGTGATCTGTGTGTTACACAATACCTGCCACAATCAGGCCAGTGTTTCTCATTTTAAAAAACACTTTACTCTATAATCATTTAATAATGAAAAGTATTCATAAACATCTTCCAAACCATGTAGTTTGTTGTTTTTGTCCCAGCACATACCCTTTGTAAATTTGCATGCAAATAAAATATTACCCGTCTGATACAACATCAGTTAAGTCTAATTATATGTATGCTCAACTTCTATTTTTAAACATTAGTGATTTGTTATATTACTTATAAATAATACCAAACCCAAACACAGGTAAGTAGACTAAGAATAAACTCTAAAAAGTTGATACAGATTTCTAAAAACTGTATTGCAGTAACATGGTCCTTATTGCAGAACACCTATAGCTTTTCAGCCAGGCAAGAGGTTGTTTTGCTGTGGAAACTCGACACAAATTGAATCAGAAGGCTTTACATAGCAGGGTGGTTGAAAAGTTTGTTAACATTGCTCTGAAACTAGCGAAGTATAGTACTATACTTTGCTATACTAGTATGCACTGGGCTTGCAGGTATCTTTGCAGATCAGATATTTACAGGTACTAGGTTGAAGGCCAAGTAATGATTTATGATAGGCTTAAAAATTATGAAGGGAAATTAAGAAGGTGATGCCTCAAGATGTCATTACTTCATCCATTACTTGAAATTTAAGTACCAGAAGGTATTAAGCTCACAACTGGCATTCTGTGCAAAATTCTATAGCCGAAAATTAAAGTCACTCACTACTGCTCTATGGTGATCTGTATTTTATCTTCCTCTCATTATTCACATTTTTGAGGGGGCTACAGAAGTTAATGTTCAAACACAAGTCTCTCTCATTTCTCTAGATGGCACATTAAAATCACTTGGCAGCTGAGGAGGAATGATATCTTTCTATGGCCATTCTAATATTTGTGTTGGTTTTCAACTGGGTGAACCCTCTGATTTTCTCTTTGACAGCCTGACTCACTTGGGCAAAGAATATGTAATCTTCTCAGTCAGAGGCAGAGTATTCTGTAGTGAAGCACATCAACTGTAAAGGGTCCTATTAACTTCATCTTTGTGAAAAAAACTAGTTGATCATAATCACTGACAGCAAAACAAAGTCTTCTAACAGAAAATAAAACTATTTCAGCAGTTGCATCAGATACTGTGAATAACTGCATAGCAATCTTCAAACAGGCTCTTCTGAAACTACAATTTGGAACATTACAATATCTAGAGGTTAACTCCTGTCTTTCAATAAAAGACCCATCAAATCGTGATATAAGTGCATAAGTAATAACAGAGTTTGTTAATAGTGTGTAAAATATGAAATCAATCATTAGACTGAATATGAAAATTAAAAACTTTTTGTGGATGAATTCCTGTCGTCTTTCAGATCATTCTGTTTATGAATCATTCACATTTTAAAGTATTTTGATAACATTGGGAACAACAGTTTTGAAACACAATTCTTAACTTGAAAAAGACTCTGAACTTTGGCTCTGCCAGGGTTAAATTTTTCAATTAATCATACAGAGAAGTAATTATACAAGTAATTTTTTCAGCTTTAGTTGGTTCACTTCTGTCATTGCTACTTCATTGAAGTGCTGCTTTACAAAGGCAAAGATTTGTGTCCTGACCGTTAGAAAATAATTGTCTCAGGAATTACTGATTTCATTAATAGCAAAAGCAGTTGAATCTCTATAATTCAGGCTTTACCAACCTGAGCCTAGCTTTTTGTTGATGTTTGAAATTGTACATGGGAGAGGAAGCCTAGAGCTCCTAGTGGAGGGGGCTCTAAAAGGAAGCGTGCCCAGAGAGCATGGCTGTAACAAGCTGTTGGTGTAGATGGTGCCTGGGGTAGCTTCTCTGAGGGGTTAGAGCTAGGATACAGTTCCAGAGCTGTGGTGGGAATGGGGGTGAAGAGGGGATGCCCAAGGAAGAGAAAGGTGGCCAGGGGAATATGGCTGTGAGAGTATTTCAGTCTGCGCAGGATAGGATGTACATGGCAACAGACAGAAAACTTCTTTTTTTTAATTAACTGTACGTACATAATTTGAATAACAGTTATGTTAATTCCATGTTTTTTGATATGTATGTTTGTTTATATATAATTAAAATATAGGTAAGTACAGAGAGAATGTTTGAGAACAATAGCCATAAAAATAAGACTTAGAAACAAATGCAGGAGCTGTACAAACAAGAAATAAGGAGGTACCAAATATACCTGGAGAGCACATGGAATCAGACTGCATTACAGTGTAGATCAAGATAGAGCCACTTGTGAAGTTGCAGGCAACAGTTCTCTAACATGTTGTTTAATCACCTGATATTCTATAACTATGTATCAATATGAGCACTGCTAGTCCACTGCATAGTGGAGTATGTAAAATGCGGTAGCTGAACTGCCATCAGAAAGAAATCTGTTCTTACACCATTTAGTTTTCAGCCAAGAAGGTGAAAGAATCCCACTCAATAGGCATCATTTTCTTAAGCTTCTTTTCTTGGAACTCCTGTGGCCATCTGAGTGCACCTCCCATTTGCTAAAGTTAAAAAAAAAATGTATAGAAATACAAAATATTGATGTAATTGGTGTGTTTATTACATGCTTAAGTGAAAACTGAAATAAAATTCTGAGATTAAAATGCGTGATATGATTTTCAAGATATAAATTCATAGGCTATCCCAAAGGTAATTTTTAAAAAGGTTTCTTGCATACAAAAGGGAGATCCTGCCCAGAACACAGTAACGTTCTGTAGGGTGAGGCTGCCAAGAATAAATATTGTATTTCTTACTCATCAGTGGAGTCCAAAGAGCTAAAACTAGTTCTTGAAGACGTATAGAACTGCATAGCATTGCCTCAGACTTGACAGTGAAATTAGTGTCCCCAAGTTAAAATACTTCAACCCTCTCTTTAACCTTTGTTGTTCTTTGAAAAGAAATCATTTTCACTAAGGTACTAAGATATTAAATACCTTACTTTAGCTATTTTCATGTAATTGAAATGGGATTTTTCATAGTTGTTTCTTGGTTCCTTTGTAGACTGTAGTTTTGATCAGTGGCATCCATGTAAGGATTTGAAATTTGCTCCTTTTGGCTGGTTCTGAATATTTGGTTTATTTTTTTCATTTTTGAAACTATAGGAGCTCATGCATTTCTAGAGGACATTTTAGTATAGCAGTCCTTGTTCCAAGCATTTCTAATCCAGGTGAGTCTAATGCCTGCTCTAGGGATTTTGTAGCGATGCTCGCTTCAGATAAAAGTGGCATGTGTTTTATTCTGCCTAACTTTTCTTGCACTGACCAGCATATCGACTGTGTGTAGGTGTTTGGTTTCAAAGTGAGTCCTCATTGCAGTGGTCCAAGGCTGCCTTAATGTGTGCTGCAGGATCACTCTTACACTGGGAATTTATCTTTTTGGAGCAAGTTAGATGAAATATTTTAAGAGAGTAGGTCACAATTTTGTCTGACTCCTTGTTTTAGTTAAATATCACATTTTTTTTCAATTAGTATGAAATACCAGAGCTATGTCTTATGCTGTTTTTCAAGACAGACTTAGGAAAAAATGATATAAGAACTGTTCGAGTACCTCATTTAATTTAAGTCATATGATAGATTAAAGAGTTTATGTTGCTGTATTTATATACAAGTAAAGTGGCTGGACAATTCATGCAATTCACCTTCAATGCTGGATTTACTAGATGTCTGTGTGTAAGTAATGATGCATTTCTCCAATTTACCTCAGTCATTTTAAGACTGAATTTTTGTTCAAAGTTTTTTTTTTAATTAAAATAAAATAATCTCTGTATGCTAAGTTTTGATGAAAATTCGCTATGAATTCACACAATTATTTATCTATTTGTGGTTTTCCTCTGATAGGATCCAAGTGAATGACCAAATTGTGGACGTTGATGGCATAAGTCTGGTTGGTGTTACCCAAAATTTTGCTGCAACTGTTCTTAGAAACACCAAAGGGAAAGTCAGGTGAGTATTTCAGAAGGAAAAAAAAAAAAGCGATGGAATGCTTAAAATGACCTGACTTCTTCCATAGGAGTCTCAGTGTGCCCAGCTGGAAGCAGAGCTTTTTGGCCTATTTGTGCCTTCTTTGCTTTTATCCCAGAACAGCGATGAACTTACAGGGATAATTATTACAGATTTCTCTTTTGACTTAAAGTTTTAAAATATGACTACTGAATGAAGCAAAAATTGCATATGGAAGATGTCTCTTGTATGGATCTCCATGGACCTGGAACTGTTTGTATCAGCTGGAATTAAGAAGGTCTTGGGTGTTCCTCAGATGGAAACTGTTGCTACTTGTCTCCTCACTGTTCCTCCACTCGGGAGCAGTGTAACTGCTTCCGGGTTGGGAGAGTAAGTCAGTGAGCACTACGTTGTTGAAGATGCTCCTGAGCGCAGTGGAGGAAAGAGTATGGGATTGTCATGAGTGAGTTTTTCCAGATAAAACTCTTATAAAAGCACGATGGAATAGAGTTTGATGATAAGGCCATGCTATTACTTACTGCAAAGAGGACACATACAGAGGGAAAAGGGGGTTATATGTGTTTATAGCCAAAAGATTGTATTTGATCACACAGTTCCCTATGTTGCTTAGCTAAGGTTTCAAAGTTTCATCATGCTGATTCCCAAATGATTTACCTCCCTTACGGTCATCTGGTATGGGTTCACTTCAAAGTTCAGATCCAAGGCTCTCAGGCATCAGATCCTTCTGTGTGCATGTCCAACATCTGTTTGTGCTGCAGTTTGAATCTGAGGTTTCAGAAATTCTCAGGCAATGAATTTTATAAAATATATAATTTAATGCAACAGCATGGTCAACTTCAGGGAGAGAGGCCAACATAAACAAAGAAATCTCTGTGCAATGTTTCCCTGCATCTCACTTGGTGGTTCCAGCCAGTAGTAATATTTAGGTCTGGGGTCTTCCTGTTCTTCATTAGATTCTTTAACTGTCTTTCAGGCAAGTTGTTTTCTTGTCTCAGTGCATCTGGTGTTGATGGTCTTTATACCCGAAGCCTCTGTATTTTCCTGCTGCTGTTTGAACCTGAAGGCCATGTTTTGAGTGCACAGGTTGTATGTGGTGGGAAAGTTTTTATCTGGAAATTCCCAGCTTGTGGCCTCGTGCTTCGAATCAAGTCTCACTACTCATGTGAAGAAAGCTAAGCAAGCAGTATACCGAGTAATACAATATTATAATTCTATGTTATTTATTCTACTTAAAATGGTACATATTTAAGCTAGACAACTAATCCCTGTTAAAGAGGAGAATTGCCTGGCATGCAGTCCAGCTGCCATCAAGGGAGGATTCAAATGGGGCTCACCAGTGATCCATTGTTGGTCAAAGATCTCATTGCTTTGAGAGGCATCCTGGCACAAGCGAATATCACTGCCTTGCACACTCCCCAGCAGGGCAAGCTCAAAGAAGGCTCATTTAACTTCTCATATTTATGGGATAAAAGTGGTTGATTTGTAGTCAACTATATAGATGTATGCACAAAACTCCTGATATCCACAGCTTAACAGTCTTTGCTGTATCCCTCTTCTCCTCATGAGTTTCCTGTAGGAGTTCGTGGCCTGACTGCAGGCAGGCCTTTACCTCTTCTGGAGCCTGAACCAAACTACTGCCAGTTTGGTTAAGGAGCGGTTGAGTGCCTCCATCACATGGATGCAGTAGTGTTAACAGCTTCTGAATTGAGGAGAGTAACATCCCACTATAAATTCATTGAGCTGCCTGAGTCCCTGAAACATCTCTAGGATTCTGTCTGTTCCTATGTGGTGATTCATTGAAAGGCAGCCATGTAAAAATACATAAAATAATTAATTAGCTAGAAAATGTAACATGTACTGCAAGTAAAATTCTAAACTAGTGTATAATAAATACAAGGCTGTAAATGTTTGTAAATCAATAAGATCTGTGTTTCCTTCAAAATGAACTGTCTTGCTACTTAAAAGCCTATGCAGTCACATAGCTTTTCTGTTTAATAGCTTATTAAGTTCAGCAAAAATTTAACTTTTTTAAATTAGTTCATATTGCAAAGCACAGCCATTCTGTAGTCACCCTTCAGGTTTCTCTCAAACTCCTCCTTAGTGAATACAGCTGAATTCTTTAATTAATGAATTCAGGGCTGACTTCTTTTCAAACATGACTAAACTACTAGTGGTAATGTATGCAGTCCCCCTCAGACAGTGATGTTTGTATGCTGGTGTGCACATTTCTGTAGTAATTCTGTAGCTGTTCCTGCACAACAGTAAGGAATAATACTGGGATGTAGATTCTGCAAAGAATCTTAGGGATGGCTGATCAGGTTTTTATTTGGAAGAAGTTATTAGGAAAAAGTTGTTAGAAATTGTAGTGCAATTACAGGTGAATATATTTCTGTGAAACATTTACAGTTTTAGTTACATCAGTATTATTTCTGCAAAGACTCACACATACTGTGAGTGTCCCTGCTGAGTTAACAATAAAAATGAGTATATACTTTATTGGGTTTTCTGCAGAGTTGAGACTTTCAAGCATAAAATCCTTAATACAAAGAATAATGTCTTTCTGTTTCAGTACACAAAGCAAATACCACGTATATTTTGTGTTTAATGTTTTACCTCAAAACAAAAAAAAAAGGAAAAAAGAAAGTGCTTACATATGTATTATATACAACTTATAACCATCTTAGTTTGTGTAATATTGTATGAGTTACAGAACAGAGTACTTTCTTCCATGAAAAAATAATGGATTTTCAGGAAGGAAGAAACATAATAAGATTTTCACACAGAATGCTCCTAGAATCTTCTCTTAGGAAGTGAATTACAGTCAGACCAGTTGCAATCTAGACCCTTTCATCATAAAATAGTAGACTGTAAAAATTATTTATTCATTGTTGCTGAGCTTACATTGACTAGTGTGCTCTGAATCCCATGCACAGGGATCATTGCCTTGTGACAGGTCTCATTTATCAAGGAAAGATGTATGAGCTTCTACATTTTGCCTTGTAAGTAAGCTTAAGATATTGAGCTTTCACATGAAAAATGACCCAGTAATTCTTTTCCTGGTTTGTGTTGAGCTGGGAGTGTGACTTGAGATGGCCATGCATCGTGTGGTGTAGGCTCCTGCCCAGCTTCTGCAGGTCCTGGGCCATTGGGCTGTTTGGTGCTGTGCTGGCACTGATGAACTCAGTGTTTTTACTCAAAATCAGAAATGGTTCCAGTAAGCTTTTTTTTTTTTTTTTAAATGGAGAGAGATATTTTATGGTATTTGAAGTTTTGGCTTCACTGTAGGTTTAAACATTTGCTTGTAAAGCAAGCAAGAGCCAATATTGACAAGTTTAGATATGAAATAAAATGTTTGTATCATGCTGATTTTTTTTCCCGTATGACACAGGGGTGGCTGCTGCTTGTTTGTTGGAGAGAATGATTATTTTCTGTCAGATCCTCTCTTCCAGTTACACCTGTATTAGAGCTGGGATGGAGAAATCCCTTGTCTCCGCTCTGCTTGGCAGTGTTCACCTCTGCACCTGAACTGCTCCAGAACCTTTGGGACAGCATAAGAGAGTCTTCTGGGGCAAAATCCCTTACTTGCCCCCAGCAGTCAACTCCTGCCTGTTGGCAGTGCGGAGAGTGGTGCTTCTGACCTTTGAGTGCACCATTCCCATAGCAGCAACCATTAATGATCCATATCACTGTGGGAGGCTGGAGTGGTGGAAAAGGTTGCTGCTCTATAAATACCTTCTGCCATTCTTGCTGCAGGTTCCTCAGCTGAACTACAAATGTGTAGGCAAGGTAGTCTCACACCCTGCCTTATTTGAGGCAAGGAAAATTCATGAATCCTTTCAAAGGAGAAATCACATACATAATTACTCATGTGTCTGCTAGTTAAGTGTCCGTTTAATGGATTTTATAGAATTGCTTTAATAAGCATCTCTGTGATCATAGCATAAACTACCTTTCTTCTGCCTGATGTCCTGTACACAGAGATTTGTGGGTGTTTCATTGGCATTACTTCATGTTTATAACCCACATCATTACTTATGCACAGTCATTTTTAACTCAATCTAGTCAAAGGACATGCTTTGTAGCAGGGTTTATTATGTGTGATCAGTTGCGAAGAAAGCAATACATAAAGAAAATGACATTCAATCCACTTTTTAATTCTTTGCAATAAATGCAGTCAATACCTCTTCAGGGAGCTTTTATAATACCAATACTTAGTGATATATTTTTCCCCTTTGAGCCTTCTGAACACTTTGAATGATCTTGACAGTGGAAGTCGTTGACCTAGAATAGATTTTTGCAACATTTCTGCTGGAAAAATATGTCCAGACTGTCTGCAGCTGACACAGTAAGACATCTTGGAAAATAGAGACATGGCTTTTACCTTTTGAGCTGTTCTAGGTGAGAGTGAGAAGGGAGAAAAGAAGAATAAATAGAAGTATCTGTGATTATTTTATCTATTGTTTGAAGTATTGGACTATTCAGAAAAGTCGTCATGCTGTAAGGGAAGATTATTGACCCAACCAGTTTGGCTTGTCCAATGATAGGAAATTCAATTATTCCTTTCTACAATGTTTTTTATGAATATAATGAGCAACCACCAGATGTACTCTGGTAGGCTATGAAACAAAGGAAGGAGTGGGAATTCATTCATAATCCCAGCTGATAATCAATTTCTGGTTTTAGGGATGAGAATTAGTGTCCTTGTAACTCTAATCTGGTGTATACAACTATGAGCATTATTTAAATTGACGCAAAGATCAAGTCTTCTTCATAATTTTGGTTAACTCTTCAATTTACTAGTATCTTTCATTAGTGGATTTCTGAATTTGATTATATAAGGAGGGATTTCCCATGAAATATGTGTGGTTTTTTAATTTTGTTGAGTGTTGCTCCTGATTGAAAATTAATGGTTCAGTCAGAGGGCACTGCCAGACTAATATCACTGATTATTTAGCACTCTTCTGACTGCATATAGGATGTAATCCATCATCTTGAGGTTTGCAAATGATCCCTACAATCATAAAAGATAGGATAAGGAGGCAGCCTGACAGTGGGAATCCTACCCTTTCATAGATTGCTTTCCTAGAGCAACTCCTAGGTTATTCTGCATTATAGCTTGCAGTCTCATAGAGTGTGGTGCTGACTAGCAGACCTGAAGTTCTTTGAATTTGCCTCAGTAATGTGGAGCTTCTGTGACCCTACTTTCCCCCTTGTCTTCATCATTTTAAAAGAGTCCTAGGGGACCTTAATGTCTTCACCAGAGAAAGCTCACTTGGGGAGTGGCCTTCCAGGAAATTTTACTTTTTCTTTTACAGACAAAACTTTATCCTTTTACTGTACTCACCTAGTTTCTGTCCATCCTAGGAGAAATAGGGGAGCTTTCAGTGGGAACTGCACTTCTCTGCCTGACTGGATACGAAAATTCATGCCTATGCAGCTCTGGGTGACGCAGGCCCTCAGGAGAGGAAGACTTGCTGCACTGATAAGTAGAAGGGATCTTGCATATGAGAGTCATTGGACAATTCCAGTCATTCACTTGCTGCTTGTATGCTTTTATCAATCATTATTGCTTTTCTCTGAAAGGTGTCTTTTAAAGAAGTTAACCGAGTTCAGTGCTCTAATGAAGAGGTGAATTTTACATTCTGTGTCCTCCTCCTGTGTCTTGACTTCTGAATGTGACTAAGCATTTTCTGAGCTTTCCAGGCTGTTGCTAGGCACTGAGCAGATGCTCTCATGGTGCTTTCTGAGTCAGTTCTTGAGTTTTCAGTGAAACACACAGAACCTGTGCAAAACCTGTTTAATTTCTCATGATTTGCACCACCTTGAAAGTAATCATGTTAATTCTACCCTATCGGTGAGTTTACTGTTTTTTCTTTCATTAAATTCTGCTGAAGTGCCTCAAAGTCTTCCCACCTTAACGAAGAATCTAAATAATTAGTTAGCAAATTTTGCCATGTTTAATTAATCGTTCAGATCATTGATGAGTAGGTTCTAACAATAGCAGTGTAACTGTCAGACCCTGGAGCTTTCCACTATTAACTGTTCTCTTTCTAATTAAGAATCATTTATTACTATTTTGTGTTTTTTCTCATCTATAAAATTTAATTCCAAGCAGGGTTTTGTCTCAATTCCCACTACCAGTTCACAGCCTAATTTCTTTCTCTCTTACTGTGCTGCAAATGCAATCTTTGAGATTAAAATGAAGTTTGTACATTTTTTTTAGGTAACTCTTACACAGGATACAGGTAAAGAGTGAGAAGTGAAAATATTAGCTTCTTAATTACACTAACTTGATATGTCATTTCTTGTTCAGATAATTCCTCAACCCATCTTGAGCTGATTTTTTTCTTGAAAAGATACTGTCCCAGAAATCAGTGTTTTCATGCCTGATATTAGTTTCATTTAGTGTCACAACATCTGGAAAGGTAATTTATACAGTCATGTCTATGCAAACACTAAGACAGTATAGAGGACAGATAAAGACAAGTGCAGGATCTAGTAAGCAGCAGCATACTCCAGTATGAATGCTGTTTGGGCACATTAACAGTGAACAGCATCACTATTTTTGTGACTCCTTCCCCTAGATAATCATCTTCACTTCTTCCAGGGCACATACCTGTGCAGATTTTGTCCTCCTCTTTCTTATTTTCCCTACCCCTGCTCTTACCCTATGAAATGGCTGTGTCCTTTAAACATTTGCAGGCATTCTTCATACTGCAGATTCATGTTGTGGAAGAGGCAGGAGAGATTTCTACTGCTTCTTTGGGAACAAGACGGGACCCAAATAGAAAAGGCAGCACACTTCCAGGTCTGATTCAGATAATTAGATTATATTGTCTTTTTTTCTGGCTAGGGGTGTCGATTTTGTTCTTGCTTTCCTTGTCTTTTTCTTAGTCCTTGAATCCAGGTGCTGGAACCCAGGAGAGAAAAAGAAGAAGAAAAACAGGTACTGCTTTGCTAATTGCCAAGCTTGGACTTGATGAAGAGCTGCTTTAAAAAAATGTGTGTGCTTGATGCACATTTTACTTCTTTGACAAACCTGAACCATGGACCCAGCAGAAACCTGATTTGTGATGCCATGTACCAAAATACTGTGAATTTCTCCTGTTCTTTCCACTATGGTTATACTAAAGATTGTGTAGCATGGGCTGGTTTCTTCTTTCTGATTTCTGCAAAGAACTCCTACAATTGCTATTAGTTGTTATGTAAAACTACCAGGCGTAGCATGCTGAACTTAATTTGAAAAATTACTTATGAGCAGTGTGGCCACTTAGCACTGAGGTAAATGGTGAGGTAAGAGTGCATTCATTACTGCTTTACTATTTTATATTCCTTGGCTGTGCCTCTTGTAGCACATGAACTATGATTCACACTGTTCTTCAGCACAGAGGCCAGCTGGCACTAGTGGTCAGTTTTCATACCATTAAACTTTCTTACCTTGAGAACAGGGCAGCTGTATCCAAATTCTCCATTAGAAGCATCCAAGCTAAATGCTGGACAGTTTCTGAGCATTATTTGGTAGAATATTAGTTAACTTGGGTCAAACTATCCACATATCATTTCAGTGGTTTAATAGTGTAGATGATCAGTTACTGGTGCTTGGGAGCATTACCTGGTACTGTTTAATTTACTGGCATAAGCATAGCCCCTTGCTAATCTGAATTTTATAACATGTTATTTCTTGAAATATTTGCACAGTTGGACAAGCAATTACAAGTTTCAGTGTGAAATATATAAAGAAATGTTCATTTAAAAGATTTTGGCTGAATTAGAAAACATTTTACTAGATAGCTAGGGCAATGTTTTTAAAATTAAGTGTAACATGAATTAGTAAGATTCAGCGGGGCTGGGTTTCATTCGGAATGGCTTTTCTTTACTTTCCTTGGAAAAAGGAACAACTTGACAGGTTTAGAGTTGCTTCATCCTCAGGGTGGTTGGTTCTAGACATAAATTCCTACACCTGCAACTGCAATATCATAATAAATGTTTATTTAGCTAATCTTTTTATTCTTTCAAAGTCCAAGATACTATGTTGTGGAAGCTCCCACCCAGATTTGGTGCATCTTGATTAATGTGATACAACAATTGTGTCAGCTGTGCAACAATAACTGCCACAAATTCTTGTGGCATAACTCACCAAGTCACAGGGAGGATGTTGTAGGAACTTCTAGCTACCCCTGGGCTGTGCTATAAGGGTGGTCCAGCTTGCCTAGAATCTGGAAAATCTCATCATCCAGATTAAGGGCATGAACTGAGCAGTTTACTTGTGACCCATCTGTATTTCCTTCCTGGATTTCTTTCCCATGGATACCAGCAAGGGTGAGGGAATGCAGATGACACCTCAAATACCTTAAGGTTCTAGAAACATTCCCAGGTAGCACTTGTACCTTTTGAACAGAGCTGATGTATGTATCTCCCCACACCCCCCTGTACAAACCCAAGGGAAGGGAGAATGAAAGAAAGAAAGACTGGAATGCTGAAAATGAGCAGACCAAAGCTGTATGATTATATACACATGTATTAACACTTATATGCAACTAAAATACCATGTGCATAGAATCAGAGACCCCCCAAAAGACCTCCCCCTGTCCTGAAGGGAAGTAAGAATCCAGAAACAGATCAATGTAAGCTAACAAAAGAAAATCACCACTCTCCTTCTAGATAGCAGGACTTCATTAAGCAATGACTCCCTGGTACTCTGCGCTGTTCAAAGTCCACAAGGCCACAACTCCTACACACGAGCAGACCGACAGCAGCACCACCAGCTCCCAGGGCTCCCGGAAGAGAAGAGAGCGAGAGGAGTGTCTGACTCCCTGATTTATACCCTGATTTATGTAGAAAATCACATGGAATACTGGGAGATGTAGTTCTTTCTCAGCCACAACCTGGCTATTCAGAAGGGTCCAAAATCAAACCCATTACAGTACTTCACTTGCATCCAGATATGTTAAAACAGATTTACAAATGTGTTTCTTTGAGTTGGCCATTCCCATAGGAATTGTGTGGTACTACAGAGAATGCTGATTAAATGATCATGGTGTATTCAATGAAACCATTTATGCAAGCATAGTGATAGGGTACTGTCAGTCTGTCTGGAAGAGATGGAGGACATTCTTTACCTGCACTCTCAAAAGAGCAGAGCAATGTAAGGACCAGAACATGGAGAGATGCCAGAACATTGAAACCCTTGGCTAATTTTGAAGTACTCTTGAATAAAGCTAATGTGTCAGTGAGGCCCTAGACTACAATTTATTTCAGTGAGAATAATTTATCTAAGTGCATTAATGTTAATATTGATATTGATGTGTGCTTTTTTATGTGACTTCCTAATCATCTGACTCTATATCCATTTAGTGTTGATAGTAGCATCATTTGTCAGGGCTTGTATCCACGGTGCTGTGGAGAGACTGCTGAGGCTTTTCTAGGGCTTAAGTTATACTTAGCTGCTCTTCTGTCAGCACCGTTTATACTGCTGAGGGAGACCTTGAGTGTGTCTCTGAGGATTAACAATAAGCAGGTTGAAAGCTTGTGGGTAAGAATTAGAGACTGAGGCAACAAAGGGAATCTTGTCTACTACAGACCGCCTGATCAAGGGGAGCCTAAAACTTTTGATTGCCTTTCTACTTAACTCTTGTGAGATCCCACCTGGAGCATTGTGTCTCTGGAGCTGTCAGCACAGGAAAGAAGACATGGGCCTGTTAGAGCAGGTCCAGAGGAGGACCACAAAAATGATCAGAGGGGTAGAACACCTCTCTTGTGAAGAAAGGCTGGTTATTCAGCCTGGAGAAGAGACATTCAAGGTCAAGTTGGATGGGGCTCTGAGCAACCTGATCCAGTTGCATGGTTGTTGGAATAGATGACCTTTAAAGGTCCCTTCCAACCCAAATTAATCTATGATTCTGTGGTTCTATGATTCTGTGTCATGGGATGTGAGGGACGTAAGGGGTAACTTCTTGGTCATGCCAGTCAGGTAGAGTTTGATGCAGAACAACCCCTCATTGTGCACCTGGTGTTGCATAGGGGGTCACTTGTTTTTTTATAGACCTTCTTGGAGGAATGAAAATTGTTGGGGAGAGAAGGGATCCACCTGACAAAGTAGGACAAGAGCATGTTTACCAACAGGTTCTTGACATAAGGAAAAAATTCTTCACAGAAAGGGTTGTTACACACTGGAATGGACTGCCCAGGGAGGTGGTTGACTCGCCTTCCCTGGAGGTGTTTAAGGTGCGCGTGGATGAGGTACTTGAGGGGCATGGTTTAGGGATTGGTGGGAATGGTTGGACTCGATGATCCAGTGGGTCTCTTCCAACCTGGTGATTCTATGATTCATAATCTAGTTGGGAGGGAAGGTAACCTTGCCTTTGATTTGGAACAAATGACAAGCAAGTTCAGAGGTTGTGGTTAAGGCCTTAGAGAGGGTTTACACTGCTCAAGCATTTACTGAAAGGGTAGTATGGTTTGGTGCAAGTAATCCAGGAGATTTCTGGTATGTGTCAAAAATATCTTACTGACCCAAGTACGCAGTGAGCCAACTAGAAAGGAGGCAGTCTGCTAAATCTGTTACTCACAAACCACTTGGGAACTGTTCAGTTCTTTGGTGAATGTTGATGGCAGCTTTAGAACAATTAACCATGAAATGCTGGAGTTTAAGAACTAGAGAGAGATGAAGATCAACATTAGAACTACAACCCTGGACTTTGGGTGAGCAAATTTTGGCTTTCAGGGATCTGCTTGACAGGATGCTATGGAACGACCACCCTGAAGGACAGAAGATCTGCTGATCTTTGAGGATGTAAGGATACATAGAAGACCATACCAAAAGCCTTGCATAAGTCAGTTTAAGCAACATCTACTGCTTTCCTCTCCTCCATGAAGCCAGACTTGCTACTCAGTGGAGTGAGAGGCCTTGTTACAATGGATAGAGAAAAGTCTTTGCCTCAGTTTTTCCACAGATTGGCTGTTGTCTTGGATATTGTTGTGAGGACATCTTCATGTTTCCTGCATTTCTCTAGCCATTTGCCTCAGGGCAGAAATGGCACTGGAGTGCAAGGCTTCATTTATGGCTCTCGATACCTGTGCCTGATGCCCACCGTATGCCAGACTTTATCAAAGTGTGCTGAAATAGTTCATTCAGTGTGAGTATGATTATGCAAGTGAAGTAGATGAGCCCTTGTTTAATTCAAAGACATAATTATTAAATTTAAGATTCATTAAAAAAATAATACTAACCAAACTGCTAATTCAACAACAACAAATCACACAGCACACACTGAGCATGCATTTCATTTTTGGCATGTTACTGTTACGTGTTACCCACAGCTTATGCCACAGCCACATCACAGAAGTCGCATTCCTGTACATCCATCCTGGCTACTGACTGGGCAAAATGACACCTATGTTGGCTCAAATCAATGAAAAGCTGGAGTCCTGCTGTGTGTGGTCAAATTCAGAGTACAACACTTAATGTTACTTCATCCTGGGTTTCCGGACAAAGGATGGAGGCTGCAGAAGTTCTACACAATAGTTCAGTTTACTTGCAACTCTGTCTCTGGGGTCTTTGGAGGTACTTCCCAAAGTTTACTTTTCTGTTGTAGCTTTACATAGCAACCATCCTGCACTAAACATTGTAGCGGTTGCCAGGTCAAATGTTTCTTACCTGACCTTAGATACCTTCATGCACTTATTGCCCTTTTCATCTTCTGGTGGTGGTTACTTCCTCATGTTACTTTGGGTGCTAGTCTCCAGGCAGAGTTGTTTACTTGGTTTTGTTAGTTTTGGGTCACTTCCATCACTAAACTCCAGGCAAACCTTCTTTACGTCTTTTTACCAATCACCCTCAGTTTCTCTTAGTCACAGCTAATAGCTTTTAAGATTGCTATGCACATGCTTGTCTCTGGTGCAAGGGCTGTGTGGGTGTACAGGCACAAGACAGAAGGCGCTGTTAGCAAGTTTGCAGTTGAGGTCCCGTAGGATAACAGACATGTCTGCTATTAAGAGGGACCTCAGCAAACTGGAGAAATGTGCTGGCAGAAACCTTATCAAACAAGGGGAAATAGGAGACCTCAATCTGAAGCAGGATTTCCCTGTGTTACACTGAGGTAGACAGAAGCTGTGCTGGATACAGCCTGGGAAGAGGCGGAAAGAACATCTTCAGTCTGAAGGAAAGAATGGAGTGTCAGGTATCTTACTGCTGTGTCAGCTACCTCCCAGGAGGTAGAAAGGGTGAACCTAGATTCTTTGTACTGTCTGTACAGGGACAAGGTTAACAGGTAATGAACAGAAAATGCAGAAGGGGAAATACTGACTACTTATTTTCACCATAAAAAAGGTGCTATGAGGTTTTTCAAGCACTACAACAGGTTGCATTCCATCATTAAAGAGATTCAAATCTGATCAAGGCCATGAGAAAATTGACCCATCTTTGAAGTGGGAGTCTTGAGGTGGGCCAGAACTCCTTTCCAGCCTAAAGTATTCAATGATTTGAAGAGTCTTTATGACTCTTTAAGTTTCAGATAATTTCATCTAAAAATGTGTAATGGAAGCCCATAGTTTGTGAATTCCTTATCTGTAGTCAGTGACCTCTCCATTTGAGGCTGCTGTCTTTGAAGAGAGCTTGATTTTGTTCATAAAAACCTGAAAAATTCCAGCTCGTGCTGCTGCAGCTTAATAAAACTGTGTTCTTAAAGCATTCACGCAACTTTTCGCACTTTAAATTAATAATATGACTGTTATCCTAATGGAAGCAGCCAGAGTGGGTAAATGAAAACATCTTAAAATAAATGAGATAAATGGTGGCAGAAGCAGCTTTGTGATTTAAAGCTCAGAGGAAAAACATTTTTGAAATCCAGCGGTAAAACTTTATCGAATACAGTAAATTGTACTGTACATTTTTATTGGCCAAACTATACTTTAGGGAGTGCTAGAAGCAAAAATTATGAATCCTGTTGCAGCAAGCCCCCCTTTTTTATTTCTTAGAATGAGTTTGCTGTATTCTTACTTGAATTTTGTTGAGATTTAAGGAATCCATGTTAAATTATTTTTAACTGAGCACTTAATGACTGAAGTAGTTATAGGAAGAATCATCAGCTCATGTCACTAAAACACCACGCTGCAGAACTTCGGTTCTTTGTCACAGAGTTGATGCCTTCAGCTTTTTTCTACTAACAAAGTTCTTTTCAAAATGGAAATATTTGTAGGTTTAATCAATTCTTATTATAGTATTTCTGGTTCCTATGTTTGTTTAAAAAACCCCGATAAATTATTTTTTGTAATTTCAAGAAGTACAAGTCTGCAGATCTTCATTTAATAAAAGCTTGAAATGTGCAGAAAGCCCTATATCAGATGTGCTTTAAAATCATTAAATCATGACTGCATTGCAGGAGATATAGGAGTTGCTACCTATTTCAGCAGAATTCAGTAGAATTCTTAACCACCATTACTGTAGTTTAAGTTTTAATTTCTCCAGATAGACTATTCTTTTAGATCTTCTTGAATCTAAGATAGAGTCAAATATTAATTGTATTCCTAGCTCTGTCTTTGTTTATTTTAGCCATAACCAAAGAGAATATTTCACATCTGATAATTCAGCTCGAATGTACGTTACTCTGAATATCAAGGGTTTTATTTTACAGTTTTTGGCTTTAATAATTAAGGGGAATATTGTCATGAGGAGGTTTAAAGGCTTTAAAACCTTCATTTGTCTTGTATCCAGAAGCATAAGAAGCTTGTTAAATATATTATTACTGATAGAATTTATAGTTCTTTGTTGTAATACTTTTGGCCCTCAAGACTAACTAGTCAAGTCTGAAATGCATGTTCTTAATTTTGGTGAGCTAGAATGATGTGAAATACATAAATAGCCACTTTGTTGAAGTGTACATATTATGGTTCAATGACTAATTTTCTGGTCAGTGTATCACAGAATCACAGAATCACCGGGTTGGAAGAGACCCACTGGATCATCGAGTCCAACCACTCCCACAAAACACTAAACCATGTCCCTCAGGACCTTGTCCATCCATAACTTAAACACCTCCAGGGAAGGCGAGTCAACCACCCCCCTGGGCAGCATATTCCAGTGCCTAATGACCCTTTCCGTAAAAAACTTCCTCCTAATCTCTAACCTAAACCTCCCCTGGCGGAGCTTGAGGCCATTCCCCCTTGTCCTGTCCCCTGACACCTGGGAGAAGAGGCCAGCTCCCTCCTCTC
>WAAB01009737.1:91847-114716 GCA_013389865.1 Piaya cayana | reverse complement strand
GGCTGTCGACCAACACTCCCAGGTCCCTCTCCTCCTGGCAACTCTCCAAACAGACCTCACCCAGTCTGTAGCTCTGCATAGGGTTGTTGTGCCCCAGGTGCAGGACTCAGCATTTGGCTGTGTTAAACCTCATCCCATTGGACTCTGCCCAGCGGTCCAGTCTGTCCAGATCCCTTTGCAGGGCCTTCCTACCCTCCAGCAGATCGACACTTCCACCCAGCTTATATCACAACCTTATATCTCTTTTTCATGTTTAAACACTTCAGATTATGATAGTTCTTGTCTTGAAAGCCATTCTAGGCATAAAGATCTATTTAATGCTTAGCATTTTAATAACTGTTTCTGCTTTACAGTTTCATTAGAGAGAAATATTTATTCTTCTTTAAATAAAACATTTATAAATTATGGTTTATTGTAGTTACAATTAAATCATTTATATGTGGCATGGTATTTTTAAGGTCACGGAATGTAACATGACAAATGTCTGGTTTAGTTGGTAAAACCTGTAATTGCTGGCAATGTAGTATTCCATTTTTCAAATTTACAGTTCTTTATCTGGAAATGACATAAGTCACAGATTGAATACTTCTGAATATTTAATTTCAGGCACTTTGCACGTATCTCACTTTAAAGCAGTAAATTTTAAGGGAATTATATATTCCTTACATGTTTCTGTTTGGCAAATCATTTGCTTTAAAATTTGTCATTGCTTTAAGGCTTTTATTCATGCCTAACAGCTTCAGGTATCATTGAGGAACTTCATTTTGACATGATTCAAGCCTTGAAAATCACATGGCCATAAACTGGGTGACTTTGGCATGAGAAGAAAAATTCAATTAATAAGCTTTTACATTTTTATGTGCTACCTAAACTTATTTGCCTGTTTGAAAATATTATTGCATTACAGCCTAATGCATCAAAACCATTCCTAAATAATCAAGAGTTACCAGACTTCAGATATATTAGGTATTGTCTGTTGTAGGTTTTCAGTGTACAAAAAATGATTGTGTGAAGTATTTTGAGACTTATTTTCCAAGTGAGATGAATTCCAGGCAGAGGACAGGAAGGAGTATGATATTTACATTCCTTCATGTGGTTCTGTAATTTACCTCATTGGTGATCTCCCTCATGTGTTTACAAATGTGATGCTTTCTATGGTGTCTAAGTAATAGACTCATGCATAAAGTCACTAAAATGTTTGGTTAAAATGAAGGGGTTTGTTCCGTATTTCTTTTATTTGTTTTTACTTTAGAGGAGACGTACTTAACAAATATGGTTTGAATCATTTTTTACTTCATGTTGTAATATCAAAACTTCATTGTTCCTCCCAGTTGAGACTGAAAACATGACTGATTTAGTCTTTGTAATACTTGACAGCAAAATTAAAATTCATAGGAAACAGGATCCCACTATGAGTCAGTATGGAGAACAGATGAAGTACAGGGGTCATGAAGAAACATTCCTTTTCTTTCAGTCCAAGGTCTTTATCGTTACTGAGAACCAGTGTCATATTTTGTAATAGTAGGATAGGAGTGCCAGACTGTGATCTATTTTGATCAGGATTAAAATGCTGAGTTTGTTCCTTGATTTTGTTCTAGTTGCTGTATTTTCTATACATGTTTTTAAACCAGAGACTTGCTTGCAAATAATTTTTAGACCGTCTTGTGTCATTATTTCAAGTGGAGTCAGTCGTGCTCACTTTTCTTATCCTTTTGGAAGTAACTGACTTGGATGTTTTTGGTGATGTTGAAATCATCTCAAAATTATATTCCTCTCTGTGGGACCTGACTTCATGGAGTCTGACAAATTTTTGGGCATAGGCAGTGGAATAAGGTCCATCCACTTATGGGAAGCTGAATATACTCCTAAATGACTATAACAGTGATAGGTAGTAGCAATCAAAATAATTCCCTTACAAGGGTTATAACACACATCTCTACCACTCATTCCAAAAATAAGTTAAATTCATCATTTGAGCCAAATGTTGTGGAAACAAATAATGTATCATATGCAGTATCTGTGTCACCTGATTGTGTTTTTCATCTCTGGGTAATAATTTTTCATCTCTAATTACCAAATTGTCTTTCTAGCGTGCTAAGAAAATACTCCTTCAGTTTGATATCTTTAAATTGTTCTTTTGTTCAGTAGTTTACAGTGTCTTCATAACATATAATGGATGTTTATCATTAATACTAATAGCAAAATATCTAATTGTGGTTATACCACTGGGATGAAAAGAAGTGTTAGAATCCAAGCCAATTCTGAATTTCAGTTGCTGACAGCAGGATTGGGAAGAAGTCTTGTAAGTCTCAACCAAGAGAGAGGTACTTCCCTTGTCTTTTGTTAAGCTACCAGTCTTCAGCAGTAGCTAGCAGTAGAGAAAAATGCTCCTTAGCATCAGAAGTTCATGTAATGAAAGGACGATTTAAATGCGGCTTAAAATTAGGGTAATAATGTCTGTCAAATTTTAAAATGTGGAAATAGAGTCTCTCTTATAGACAGGAGGAAGGCAAATATAAAAAGTCAGAAGTATCTTCTAAGACGAGATGGAGAAAGAAGTTACTCCGGTTCGTGTTCCTTTTATTGTGAGCGGCCAGAAGTGTGTCTCTGCTGTTACTGTGCATCTGGTCTTCTGTAGCTTCTTGGAATACATTGCTCTAAAGGGAATGGAAGTGATGATACATTTTTCAACAATTACCCTGCTCCATGTCTCTGTCTGTAAGTTGAAACTCAGAGAATCTTTTTTATTGAACATTGGAGTGAAGGCTTTAGTGATCACACTGGAGAAGGAGTCTGCCCTCTATAGAAGACACAGCTAAAAATAATGAAAATGGGTAAAACAATAGGAGTAATATTGTTTCACTAATGTTTTGTATAGGTTTGTAATTGGACGAGAAAAACCAGGACAAGTGAGTGAGGTTGCACAGCTGATTAGCCAAACTCTAGAACAAGAACGCCGCCAGAGAGAGCTGCTGGAGCAGCGTTATGCACAGTACGATGCAGATGATGATGAGGTAACACTGTCTAGCGTTTCACTGTTCGATGTTTTTTTAATGTTCTGGTTTTGTATTCCCAGTCCCTGGTTTTTAATTGTCACTCAGAGGTCAACTTCTGACCCTCTCCATTACCTCCGCTCCTGATTTTTACATGTTTTGGTGATGAAACTTACTTGAAGAAAAAAGTTACTGAAAAGCTTCTCAGCATGGATTTAAAATACTTGTTTTGTTCCAGAAGAGTAAAATTTCAAATAAGTAACTACTTCTGTAATCACTGCTGGTTTTGTGAAGGTGTAATCTTTATCTGAAACAAAAGAATGTAATTAGTTTACTTGTGCAATGAAAGATTAGGTTTTTGTTAAGACTGGTAAAAGTCACTTTCTAACTTTTAGGAGGTTGAGGTAGTTTTAGACTTTCGTTTCCTAGAAGAGCTGATGTTCTTAATTCAGAACATTAAGAAATTTTCTGAAAATTTCAGATAAGATTCCTCTTTCCACACATTGCTTTTTTGTTTCTATGTGAACAGATATTCCATGGGATGGAGAATTGATCTACCTTGTCTGAAGCACATTTTAAATGTTTGTAAATAGTTCCTGGTGTCCCTACATTTTTAAACTATCAGCTTTATACAGTAAATTTACCACATTTTTTCCCATTGTTTTAGGATTCCTAATATGCCTTAATACCATGAATGTGGAAAAATTAATGAGAGAGCTTTTACAGACACTGCTGTCTGTCTCTACTCATTAGCTGCTGGGTTAGGGGGAAAGGCAAGTACTGTAACAAACTGCCTCCACATAGTCCAAAGATGCCACTATCATCTCACATTGTCTTGAATAGTATTGTTTTAAATGCTAGACTCCACGTATTAGTGTGTTCTCATCCCAGGCCAGATTTTTTCTTTCATTTGCAGAAAGAGGCAATAGAATGAGGGAGATGCGGAATTCGTGCTATGCATTTATTTTGGTTATGGTTTCTTTAGGAACTAAGACAAGGCTTCTAAACAGTAGAGTAGGAAAAAAAAATACCCTGAGATAAAATCAGGATACACTCAGATTGAGAAACACACTGTTTAAGCAGCAGTACATGAGAACAATCAAATATCCAGAAACCTAAATAAAAATCCTATCTAGCCCCAGTGAAACTTCACTGTAATTTCCGCTACTATTCAAAATAACATTATTTTAACATGTTTTAGAATAAATCCTGTCATAGATGCATTTTTAACTGATATAAGCTGTTCTTGTCTGTACTTGGGATGCATATGTATGTGCGCCTGTGTGAGACCTTGAAGGCTAGATAATGCCTATCTTCTTTGTTCTCTCTTCACACTCAAGAAAATGTAAGTCTTCTAACTGCTGTTTAGCCTAGAATTAAAATTCAAAATCTTGACTAATTTCTCAAAGGAACTCTATCCAAAACAAAAAAAAGAAACACTCTCTCTCATAAGTCTTCACAGTGTGCTGTAGACATCAGGGCTTGAAGATTTATGACATCATTTTGTAGTAAACATACTCCAATAGCTTCCATATTGGCAGGAGGGTGTGTCTTCTCACTGTGTACTCTCACACGGAGGAATGTGTGGCTGAAGGCAGACCTGTGTGAGTAATTGGTACATTACAACCTTTACCAAGAGGGCGCATACACCTGCAGAAACTCTCAGAGGTTTGTGCATGCACCACACAGATGTCATAACTCGAGGTCTGACAGTAAAGAAAATGTTTGAACCACGTAGATCAACACTGATCCCAGTACCACCTCAGCCTTCAGTAGGGATTGTTCCTGTGTTGATGCTGATAGTGACACTTTTGTACTGCTGACCATGCAAGTGTTTCTTAGCACAATAATGAAAGAGGACAGGGATGAGTAGATATCAGATACTTTTTGTCATGTGTCTTCTTGTTCTATGTGCAATTCAGTGGTTACAAACTCTTAAGCCCCCACATAAATTTTTAACACAAAAAATACTGAAAGAAAGCATTTTCTATTGGTAGTACTTTTGAATGATGTTGAGAAGTTAAGGTAGGGCAGGTAAAGAACAAAGTTAAAGGTGTTCTTTCTTATTGCACCACTACATTGAGGATGATGGCCCAACTCTCTGACCATGGTGCATGATTTGATCATCATCACTGCAAAGGGGACTTTGATGTAATATGTGAGAGGAAAAAGAAGAAGAAAGGAAAGGCATCCAGAGATGATCTCTTTTTGGAAGGAGAAGGTATTAGGCTTCAGAACAAATGCAATACTTCAGTTCTCAAAACCATGGAGGTCACTGAAGATCATACCCATCTCCTGTATGATGCCATACTTACATGTGGGAAGGGGTGGTAAACTTTATTCTCAGAATACATGTCTGGGGTACAGTTACTGAAGTATGTATTTGGCATGTTTCCTTTCTTACTTAACAGACTTATCAGAAGTAGATTTTATTTGGAACCTTATTGGGAACCAGCAGCAATCCTGATTTTTTTTTTTTGGCACCTGACTCTGCCATCCACATAAACTCATGTAACTTACACCATTCTCGGGCAGTTGACATGATGGAAGCTGTGATCTAATGCACATTAGACATGGTTCAAAGACATTGTTGGTCACCACAAGCACTTCTGCTCCATTTACTATCAAATATGAGCATTACTACTTCAGACTTACCTTACTTTCTTAGGGCAAATGTGTCTGGGTTTATATTGCTATACACCACTGCCAGCCTGCATTCTTTGGCTCTGGTAAGCAGGGCATCTTTGGGGTGAGAAGATCACAATTTACTCTTTCTGAATGAATATTCACAGATGTACAAAAACCCTACCCATTTCAAGTCTACTTCCTCAAAATGATAGTGATTCTACCTGTAAGAAATTCAGGAATATTTGTATTCCTGAAGGCTTTTAAAGCTGAAGTGGCATTGGATTACACTGGTATTGCTATGTCTCAGAGCTGTCAAACCGTCCTATTCATTTTCATTCAGTACTTAAAATATGGTAACATGGATATCCAGCTACAGTGCTGGATAAATAAACAAGAAAATTATCTTTATTCAACCGTCCGTTGAAGCTGTCAATTCTGGGCCTCAGAGACTTTACCACAGAGACAGCAATAACATATCAGGTTTCTGGAGCAGGAAATCAGTGATCTCTGTTTGAGTCCTGGAGTCACTGCACGTTGCTGTGCTTGGTAGAACTGGTCAAAGCACAGGAAGAGAATGCATGCCAGGCATGCACAAGTCCCAGTAGTTTATCTTGCTGTGTCACCAGCTGGCTGGATTTCCTCTGTTTTGAAACTTCGGACAGTCTTCATCATAGCCCAAGCAGCATCCAGCTATTTCAGAAGGTCTGAATTCATTGGAGTAGCGCTATTATTGAGACAACTTTGACTTCTGACAGCCAGTGTGCACTGAACTTCAATCAAATGCTAGAGAGACACTTGTTAGCCTCCTGTACCTTCTCATTCCATTGCCTTGCAGGAGTGTTAAATGACAGGTAACTTGTTGGTGAAGATTCAAGCTAATGCATGTTTCCAAAAGACACATCATTTACTATATAAGTAATCCAAAAAGAAACATCATTTTCTGTGTAAATACCCTGCATCCCTGCACTTCAAAATCTACTGTTATCATGGGCTGTAGTTTATCCCAGGGTTGCAGGATGCTTTCAGATGCCCCTTCATTTAAGTCTTTAGAAGAAGGATGCCTACAATAGGGTCCATGCGAAGACAACTAGGATAAAAGTGCATCAGATTGCAACCTTAAGCTTTGATGAACCTAGTAGAGCCAGCAGAATCAGTTATTTCTCAACTACTATTTAACATTTCCTGATCATCCTGTGCTAGCTACAGTAACGCTGTGAGAGTATATTGTTTCAGGTACTGCCTCTAGATAGGCTGCTGTAGAGTTTTATAGTCATAGAATCATAGAATCACTAGGTTGGAAAAGACCTCTTGGATCATGGAGTCCAGCCATTCCTGTCTTCCACTAAACCATGTCTCTGAGCACCTGATCCACTCCTCTTTTAAACACCTCCAGGGACGATGACTCAACCACCTCCCTGAGCAGCCTCTCCCAGTGCCCAATGACCCTTTCTGTGAAAAATTTCTTACTGATGTCTAGTCTGAATAATAGAATCGTAGAATCACCAGGTTGGAAAAGACCCACCAGTTCATCGAGTACAACCATTCATATCAAACCATGCCCCTCAGCACCCTGTCCACCCATGCCTTAAACACCTCCAGGGAAGGTGACTCAACCACCTCCCTGGGCAGCCTGTTCCAGTGCCCAATGACCCTTTCTGTAAAAAATTTTTTTCCTAATGTTCAGCCTAAACCTCCCTTGGCAGAGCTTGAGGCCATTCCCTCTTGTCCTGTCCCCTGTCACATGGGGAGAAGAGGCCAGCACCCTCCTGTCCACAACTTCCTTTTAGGTAGGAAGTTGTTTACTCGTCTTCAGTTTGTCTAGCTTCCTAAAAATTCCACATCCTTTTAATTTGTTGTATCCACAGAAAACAAAACTCAAAGGCTTCGAAGTAGGCATTGTGCTTATATTTCCTACTTAGTGTCTTAAATACGACCTGAATCTGTATCCTTGACTAAAATCTTTTGATTTTGCTATGTTAACACAGTGTACTGTGCACATTTTAGTCAAATTCTGCCATTTCTCAGAATTTTTATTTGAATGTGATAGTAACTTCTTCATGTTCTGCAATGATTGTCAAAAGTGACATAGAGCAGATGACGTGTTCCCATGAAGGCTGCGTGTGGTGATGCAGGATGAGCAATTGATTGTGTATTGCAGAATTCTATTATTTCTGTGGCCACAGACGAATAGTTATATGCACGTAATGTTTTAATGTATTATAATATCACGAGTAGTAATTTGAATTTTTTTTTTTGTTTTAATTCTCATTTATTAGGACATTCTCAGAGCAAAGCAACATTAGAACCATTCAAGAAAAGCCTAGGACACACACAAAGAAAAATGCTGCAGTGTACTTGAATGTATAACACCCAAAGAATACATTTGTTAATGATCTTTCAAACTGAGAGTACAGTTTTTACCAGGGTAGTTAATATAAAGCATCCCTGTAAAAACAATGATTGACACTATACCATTATAATTTTCTTTACTCTTTTGAAAGACTTAAGTATAAACTATCAAAAAGTCAGATGAAGAGAAGGGTTTGAGTTATTTCTGTAGTTCTTCAAATTGCATTCCCTGATTGTGGGAGAGTTTCAGCACAAACGAAAGATTTAGCTTGATGCAGCCTTTGTTATGGTGATTTGGGGAAGGTCTGTCTGCATTATCCTGGCTGGTGCTGCTGCTCCTTCTTTCTTCTTGGGATTATTAGGCCCGTTTCAAGATTTTGCAAGGCAGTTAAGCAATGTGAGTTAATGAATTTTCCCTTCTGAAAGGGGAAATTGCAGTTCATGTTTCTAAAGATAATTTCATGCTAATAGCTCTGATACCCTATAGCAAAACTGAGTGGCTAATATCGGAAACTGTTGCTGTGAGTAGAATAAGCTTAAACTGTAGGTGCTACAGAAATGAGATATAGGGGGTTTTGCGTGGATCAGTTTTACTCACCAATACAGACTGAAGAGACTGAGATTTTCTGTCTAGAATATGTAAGTTTTCATTGGCTATTGAGTAAAGTAATATTGTGTTGTGAACTAAGAATGTGAAGTGAATTGCAGGGAACCTCAGGCAGCTACAATAGCAACTGTTACCTTACAAACCTTTGATATTTTGAAGTAAAATAACTTTTGTCTGTGCCTTGCTGATGCTAGTAGAACACTGAATTTGCTGTTCTACTGGTGCAGCGTCTGAACAGCCTTCTGGTAGTCATGTGAAGTAAAAGTCAGCAGAATGTTTTTCAGGGAAAGTATGTTTCATGTAGTTCATGATACACATTTCCGTAAAGCACACATTTGTTCTTTTGAACCAGTAATTTGTGTTTCATGTGATTATAAGATTGGATACCTTGCTTTTTGAAGAGGAAAGCCAAAGTCCCATTTATTTCAGTGGTCTGTAATGTGTTTGTGTCATCCTACTGTCTTGTTTACTCAAGCAAACTGCTGTGCTTTGATAACTACATTTTTGCATTAATTGGATCCAAAATGACTGTGTCCACCAACACTCACTATATACAATTTGAAAGAAAGTTTTCCTTTGTGTTTATTTTAAGCTGCCTGATGTCCCTTTTCAAACACTCTGACTCCTGAGGCTTCTAGAATAGTGCCTGCTTTTGAATTTTTTCCCAATATAACTTAGTCTTTTATATGCATTTGCTTTTCTTTTTGTGTGAAGTACTTCTTTTTAGTCTTTGGCAGAATCAGTTTTAACTAAACTAGTCTGTTTTATTCTTTTACTAAAATTGGTCAATATAATTAGGATTTTGCATCAATTTAATGTATTCCTTTAAAAAGCACATGTAGCTGAGACAGATCTACTTTTTTACTTGAACTGGACATGAGTTTGGTAGTTAATGATCCCATTTCTGCCTCCTCTTAACATGCTTCAGACAGTTCTGTACACCTTCTTATGGACCTGCCAAGATGGGTCTTTTTCATGTAGAAATTAAAATGGCATATCACCCTATAGATTTTTCAGGGATAATAACTGCAAAATGGACAGTACAGGGATTGCGATAGTAATTTGTACGCATAATAGTTAATTTCATTGAAATCTTGCTGGGATTTTAGAGTTAGTTGTTCTGCTTCTCACCACTCTCATGGTGTGTGAAGGTGGCATTACAGGCTCCTGAGAAAGCCAGGAGAGTTAGCAGCCTAATTTTCTGTTTAGATAGTAAAGTGCACATAGCCGTGGGGAACAAAATAAAAAGAGACGTTACTACAAGGGTAGCATAACAGACTGGTAAATTTAATTTTGAGTGTTGTTTTTTTTTTATTTAGCTGTAATGCTGACATGCCTGAAAACTCCAGTGAGGCGAATGCTGTGTATTTTGCTTTTGTTTTAAATAAGGAAAAAAATTAAGCAAAACCAACTATTAAAGTTTTTGTTTGTTTGTTTAAGACTACTGAGATTCTTAGTCTTAGTACATATAAAATATGTTAAAAAATGGTTACTGTTTATTTCATTGAGGAATATGTAACTGTTTGTAGAGACAGAGGTAGCTCTTCTAAGAAGTGACTTGCATTAACAGTGACATTTTAAGTATGGGTGGGTCATGCACATTGGTGACTTTCCATTTTTTTGATAGTGCCTGTAATATGAAAATATGTTACCAAATTATTCTGTGCTTTCTGTGTGTTTGGATTTTGTTTTTTAAAATGTCAGTGGTTTTAAAATAGGAGAAAATAAATTTTACATGATCCTTAAAAGCCGCTTCCAACCCTAACCATTTTATGATTCTGTGTGTTATATATCCAGGAAACGGTGATGTTTTATTGCAATTATATCACCTTAGCTTTGGATGCATATGTAAGTCTTTTCTGTCTGTATGTACTTGTGCACTTAGACTTAACATTCTTCCATGCTCTGCTTTTTAATTGAGAGAGATTTACATAAGCCTAAACAACAGCTAGGAAACTGATTTAAAGTACAAAGTTGAGATTCAAGCTGTTGTTCTTCAGACATCTGAGTCCTTACATCTTGTTTTGAAAAGTTCTTTTGACAAAAAGTGACATGAATAGATAATCCTAGCACTACAGGGAACATACTGCTGGTAATAATACAATGGGTCTTCATCTCAGGAACTGAAAGCTCATGAACAAAACTTTGAGTAGTTCTGTCAAAATTCTGGTGTTATTACTGTATTAATGTGAGAAGGACTGCACCCCCTTTACTCACCCTCCCTTTTCCCTATATTTATTGAGTCCCAATCTTTAAAAAGCCAGATGTGACCCTGAGGGAATTTGTTGCGTAGTCATTTGCATAGCCTGAAGGCTGTTGGTGATCTGTATGCAATGTACTCCGGCTTCTAGAGGGAGTCCTGCTGAAGCAAAGTGGTACCCAGCCACCTCAGGGATGGAGAGAAGTGTACATGCAAATGATTTTCTAGGCAACTTGGGATTTAATATTGCAAAGTCATCCTTATAATATTATTGGTTTATTTTGTTAAACCTTGAGATACTGGTTGTAGCTTATGATTCTTTTAAATTTTGTTTTGTCAGCAAATTGTTCACATCTCACAACTTACCAGCCCAAGAAACACCCACATTTTTCTCTTGAAAACTAGCTAGAAGCACCTCTTTTGTGAAGGTTAAAATTGAGTAAACTCTGACTTCAGTCTCTGAACTTGTCTCTGACACTTAGTTTCTTTTTCCTGCTGTTTTCTTTCTGTGTGGGTGTAACTTTTCTGTTGTTAATAAAGAACAAACCAGTGTAATTTCAAATTCAGTGTGGAGTATCAGTGGAGTATTACAACATGCAGATGGCTTACGAAAGATTAATCAAGGTCTTGTCAGTCCTGTTATGCTTTCGTTTCAATTTGGAAGAGATTTCTTGTTAAATTTGAGATATTGGAGACATCATCCTATGGAAAAGAGGGCCTTATTTGGAAAAGGATGAAAACCATTGAACTTTACTGCCAGTAGTACTAACCACAAAATTCTTAGTTACTGTTTTCTCCTCTCTCTTAATGTTCTGAAATACAATGCTAGAATTGCATTTTTCTTCTTCTAGTAGAATTTGTAAGTGCTAGAATTATAGCTATAGAAAAAGATAGGCTTTTTTTGTATGCAGTATGCTTTATCTTGCATAGTAGCTTAATTACACTTTGAACAGCTTCTGGTTCATAAGAGGATAACTAGAATTTTTTAAAATGCTGTAAAATTAAGACAGGGGAATATGCCACAGATGAAGATGATGAAGACATGGGACCTGCCCTTCCAGGAGGTGACATGGCTATTGAAGTATTTGATCTCCCAGAAAATGATGATATGTTCTCCCCCAGTGATGTGGACACCAGCAAGCTTGCTCACAAATTCAAAGAGGTAAGTTATAGTTCAGAAAATATTCCTGAAAAATATCACTGGAATTAGATTTTTTTGTCATCTTGTTGCTCAGTGCTTGTTTTCTCTTGAATACTAGAGATGATACCTAGCTGTTTTTATACTTGGTGTTGTTGAATGACTCAAAAGATTCTGCTTAGAACAAGTAGAACTATTCTTCAGAATTGTTTTAACATCAGCTTTTAGGTGTCTGTTACATTGATGGAGAATAATGTGCAAGTTTTCAGCACAGAAGTTATTCTTCTTTGGTACTTAGTTTCCTTTTTTTGACCAGGTATGAATTAATTCATTACTAGCAGATTACTTTTTCTTTTTTTCACTTTTTTCCCTTTTTTTCTCTTTTTTTCTTTTGTTTTTGTGTGTTTCCAGTCAAAAGTAATCAGGAAAATGAAACAGCAAATACTAAACTTCAGTGAAAAGGGACATGTGGAGTTCTTCCTAGAGCAATTACACAGTGACTCATCAGTGTACAGTGGTATCACATGTTTGGCCATGTGTACAGAAAGATGCTGTATCAGGGAAGTAGACATATTTCAAGCTGGTGATTTCCAGACCTCTGTGCTTGTGGAGTTTGTGTAGCATCTACTGGTACTGAGGCTTGAATCAGTGATACTTTTTGGGGTTGTTGAATTCATGTAACTTCACTTACCAAACTACTGAGAAAAATTTCTGCTTTAGACTGTCCTTTGATATAATGTATTTCTGAACTTTAATGAATTCTGATGCAAATAAAGATGTGAAACAATTGGTTTTATCTAAGCCACAGTAATGTGCTGAGTGATGAGAATAAAGGACATTGTTCTTTTTAAATGCTGTGAAGATGGAAGAGGTGAAAGTAGCCGGAACCTCATTGGTGATTCAAGTAGCTGATCCATTCCAGGCCCAGAGTGGAATTTTAAAATAGAGAGGCTCTCTTTTTATCCTTCCTCTCCTGTCCTCTCCCCTGCCTTTCCCTCCATGCAAGGTAGATATTTAATCTTCTATAAATATATGTTATTACTCTCTACTGAGAATAATGTAGGGAAAGTAATCTGTCACTGAGCAACCTGTCTTTCCCTTTTCTGCTGTTACCATTTTCAACCTCTGAAGGCCTACCAGTAGTCATCATTGTTTCCCAAAAGTTTTTTTTGTTTACTCAAATGATAATTTCCTCCATATTTCAAGTTCTGGGCTCTTATGCAAATTAGCAGAACAGTTTACTTCATTTTCTAATCCTTTGCATCAAACTTTCACGGAGTGGTGCCGGTGTACCAAGGCTATGTAAAGCACAGATGCAGTGATGAGCAACGCACTGGCCTTTGAGTAAATTACCCAGAAAACTATGCTTGAATACAGTTTCAATCAACTCAGTCTGTTGCTGAACTCTTTTGAGGCTGTTTGCAGTCCTTTCTGATCTAATGCCCTCAAAATGCTGCTGTAGAGGAGATCAAATTAAGGGACTTTGGGATCCTACAGTTTAGGTGCAGATGAAGGCTTGAGAAGAAAATATTAAGTGCTCCTGCATGAGAGGACTCTTTTTCACTAACCCACACAGTTACCTGTTGTTACAAGCATGCCACTTTTCTTTCACTGGTTGTGTTTAACAGTACACAGACACATTTTATTGGCTGCTGCAGTGTGAGTACATGTACTTTCCTTGGTATTTGCCCTGAATTATTTCAACGCTAGAGGACTTGTTCATGATCATGCTGCACAAGCCCACACAGTGTTTTCTGGAATTGTATTTAAAGAATAACTGTTCTTTCTTGATCTTACTGCAGAGATTAATGAAGTCTTAAACAAGTAGGTTGAGCATAATCTTTAAGCGTAATAGTTTGACCTAATTAGTTGAATTCAGTGTTTGCAATGAAAAATGTGCTCAAGTACTTTGAGAGCAATTTTATTTGAAATGCCTTGGTTTTGGAATGGAAGTTAGAAGAAAGGTGGGCATTCCTGGGTGAATCAGTGTCATTCTGCAAGTGTTCTTTCCCTGGCTGTAAAACAGGAAAAATGAGACTGATTTTCCTTAACTGCTTTGAGAGAGAACTATAAGCTTTATTTTAGCTGTGATGGTTGTTGAGAGACAAGATCTATAGGGAGATGGGATATCTTATGTAAGATTATATTTCACATCTTAATGAAATCTATGAAAAATAGATTATCATATGCTAGAAATATAATGTTTCTACAAAAAATTCATAGAGATTACAAGATTACATTGCATACTTTCTTTCCTACTGTACTCTAGAAATTTAATATTTACTAGCTTTTCATCCCATTCTGCCTTTTGCAGTCTTAGATGAATTCAAAGTACTTTCTCTATAAACCTTATTTTTTAAAAAAAAGTTTTAGAATTTTGAAGAAAATTAATCAGTTCTCCAAGACATCTTTGAAAGGAAATGTGCCAAATATTATTTGAAATGTCTTTTGTTAAAATGAAGCCTGAACAGTTTTATATTGACTCAGAAAATACAAAACATTATCTGCCAAGAATTTATCTGGCATTATGTGGGACTTGGAATAAGGTATTTCTGTTCCCCTATTAGAAAACTTGCTTTAAAATTTTTAACTATGGAGGCCAGATTTGCTTGCCAAAGAATTGACCTTGCCTGTTGTTCAGTCTAACCCATAAATATGTTAGTATTACTTGTCTAGTCTGCAAGCATAATTAGGTCTTAGAAAAAAAAGAAAAAAGTAGATGTCCAGCTACACATTTGTCTGTCAGCAGGAAAGTGTCTTTTTTCTTCTGCCTCAGTGGGATCTACTGTACCATGTACTGATTGAATGATCTGACCGGGTGCTGAACATTCATTTTTGTTAACTTAATAACAGAGTACAAAAAAAACCTGTTAAATCCATCTGTACCTGAGCAGATTGTCCTTTATTCAACAATTTGGAGTTTATTTGTATGTAGTAATAAGCTGTTTAAGTACTGCTTACTGGTATGTGGGTTTTTAGAAGAGATAGCAGTGGACATTAAGCAGGTAGCCTAGGGCTTTGAGTCTTGGCCTTTGGATTTCATTGTTAACTCTGCAAAGGGCAAAGCATAATTCATCCATCCTCCCACTGATTTTATCTCACTCCTAAACAATGAGGTATCAGAACTAAGCAAAGGCCTGGGTACTTCATAAACACCATGACATTTTGAGGTGGTTGTTCCACAGTTTTTCACTACCAACAGGAATTGAATGATGAGATAAAGCAGTTCTAGGTCTCTGAAAACTACAGATCACAAGCTGGATTGAGTGAGCTCAAAGCTTGTAAGAAACCTCTTGCAAATAGTAATTGAAATATCTCCTTAGTTGCCTCTGCCATGAAAGATTACAGAAAGATACACATCCATTTTGGTTTCCTGGTCTACTGGGTAGAGTAGCATCACTACTTATTCGTGCTGCTAACACCATCTCCAGGGATGCCAGGATGCACTGGCATCCCTTCATCCTGCTCTCTGGCACTGCCTCAGGAACCTCATGTGATCGACAGGTTAGCTGTGTGCTCAGAGCAGGTTTGGTCTGGACCCATGGGCATTCCACCTGCTAGAGCACCTGCTGTGCCTCTACATTTTACATGTTTCTGCAGGCAGTTATGGTCAGTGACTGTTTTCATTCAAAACAAGATCTTATGTCTGCTTTCCCTGAGCACAGAAAGATGTAGTGCAGAGTCCAAAAGTGAGCACAAATGACAGGAAGAGTAGTTCATAGAATCTTCGCTGGAGACAGTGACCAAGCAACAAGCAAAGGAAAGAAGTTTCCTAAACTATTCCTCAGGTGGAACTGCTTGCATCAATGTCTCCTTTATTCCTCCCAGCGTAAATTGAATTTCAAAAGTAGATAAGCCTTTTTCAAATTTAATTTTCAAATTTAATCAGCTCTGTGATGGCTCCTGTTATTTTCAAAATTACTCCTCTCCTCAAGAAGAACTTCTCTTTTGAATTATTTGTACATTTTTTTGCTAACAGCCAAGTCTTCAAGAATGTAGCTGTTGCTTCACCAAAAATGATAACTTCTGGTTCAGTACCACAGCCTCACACACTCCGTTAGCTCAACATAAACTATTCCCAAAGGCTTCTGTTATTCTTGTAAGAGAATTAACCCCTATGTAAAATATGCTTTTCCGTAACTATTCCTGGTATTCATAAGTAATGGATGAGATCTTTGTCTCCACTCTAGTGCCAGCTCGAGCTGTAGTTCAGGTTTTGCCCATGCCCTCAGCTCAACACACGTCATTGATTCAGATAAAACACTGCTTTAGATTTAAGGTTTTGGGGCTTGTCAGAAGTTTGTCCATGCTGCCTGATCTAAATAACAAAGTGGCAGGGATTCAGGTGCAGAACAGCATTGAGTGATCATTTCCATTTGCATTAGGATAGTGCTGTTGAAGCTGTGGTTCAGTTCATGCTTCAGGTTGTTCTTGGAGTCTGTAAGTGTCAGAACTTTTGGGTGAAACTAAAGATATTTCAGGATATTGACTAATACACTCAAAGAGCGAATGAGTATTCACTCCACAGGATTAGACTAATGGAGATTAGTCCAAAAGAAATTGCCCCAGAAAGTGGGTGGGGGGATGCCAAGTTCTCAGTGCCAACCCTTTCACTGTACAGATCTGTTGTTATTGTGGCACGCTGCTTCATAATGTTGCTACAACCTTTAACACAATGCTGGGGCTGTTAATCTACTTGGAATCATTTTGTGTGCTTGAATGCAATTTCCTGTTTTTTACAGTTTTCCTGTCTAACTGCTCTCAACTGAGATTAGATAGTTTAAGCAGAGTAACTCCAGCTAATAGTGGAGAAGGAGAGCATCTGTTTACCTTTTTTCTTGCATGAAATAAATGTGTGGAGTCTTCCCTCAAGGTTTTCCTGACTTCTCAAGTTGTTAAATCAAGCACTTGCTTCCATATTTTTTTTGTAACATGCCTGCTGTAATCAATGCAGTAGAACTTTCTGACAGCACTGGGACATATTTCATATTCACATCAAAGGAGAGCAAAGCCCAGCAGGATAACATCTTTTTTTCTTAAAGCATAAGGCATTTGGTTTTGCTAAACAGATTGGATGTTCTGATTTAAAATTATGAGTGGTTAGATGGCATCCTATCTTTAATTAGGCTGTACAGACTGAGTCATTTTGCAAGCTAGACATTTTAATTTACAATCTACTGCACTGCAGCACTCTTCAAGGCCTTCTGCTATGCAATAAAGTATTCAACTTGCAACACAGGCTTTAAAAATACTGGAGTACTCTCTGTGACTTCACTTGTTTATTTTATATTTTCAATTTTAGTTGCAAATCAAACATGCAGTTACAGAAGCTGAAATTCAGAAGCTGAAGACGAAGGTAAGATTCAATATAAGGTTAATACACGCTGTTTTTTTCCTCTCATGCACATCTGAAGACATGTATCTTTATGTGGGTGGAGAAGTCAACCTTTAAATTAAAGCCTGATTAAGGAGCACAGTGGCTCAGCTAAATCTTGTCTTGGTGTATATTTTTCTTTCAAAGTTTCTAGTAAAATCTTAAGTACTGCTATTAAGAGAAATTACCAACTTGTGTAGCTTCAATTAAACATACATTTTAAGGGGTACCATAATGACTAAATGGCAGATTCCTAGTTTTTCAGTTCTAATGCATTTTCTCAGGTTTTTAAATCTATTTGTATTGAATATTCAAGTCTAAGTTAGTAAGTTTTTTATTTACCAGTGATGTTAAAAGTATCCTGCATATGCTAGTTTCTTTTTCTTGACATTGTAAAAAACTTAATTTATTTAAAGATATTGAATAGAAATTAGTTTTTAAATATAGAAGAAAATAAGCTGGTTTGTACTGTTGCAGTTTTCTTTAAAAGATACTTTAGAAAGGAAAAAGCTTATTAGTTTAACAGAAAACATAATGTTACAATCGTTTGCTAGTTATTAGATTTAAAATGCTATAGCAATAAAAAGAAATTGGGTTTTTTGTGCTAAGATAACCTTGATGGGAAGGCAACTGATAATTGAGTTGTTGAATAATATTAGGTTTTATAATGATGTCCTTCTCCTTCAGTACATTATAAAGGAAATTTAAAAAGAGAAAATTTACTTCAGAAAAAGATATTATTTCTAGCAACCATTTGCACTCATTATGTATTTTGTATAAAGCTTATCAAATATGCATAAATCATTGTTAAAAAGAAATTCAGAATGCAACTTTTTTATGTAACGACAGTCTCTGTTGTACTGTTCTAGTTCAGAAAGAGAAATCATTTCTTCCTTTGCTTTCCAGTTCCAATCAGAGCTGCACGTCAATCCCTTGGGGTTGTGCCAAGCCCCATTGACTTCATGGCAGTGATGTGTGGGTGTAAACACTCGTCAGTGCAAATCTATTTACGATATGAGGATTAATGTGTCTTTTTGTGTTGGACTCCTTTACCTAGTATTTTGAATAGAGATGGAGAAAATGTTGCAGGGTTAGGTATATTACTACTAAAACTGCAAAGAAATTGTTTTCTCTTTGTGTTCATCATCTTTGATGCTAGCAGAACTGTCTGGAGCAAATGCATTTGTTTTCTGTAAATTCTGGGAGCTAAAATATACAAGCTGCTGGACAATCCTGCCCCATGCATTCAAACGTGCAGCTGTCCTCAGCTGGGAAATAAGAAGCATAACACACCCACACACCCCCCCACACACACACCCACACCCCCTTAAGAAAAAAGGGAGCACAAGAGCTAAGGTTTATTAAAAATTCAGCAGTAAAATTCAGTCTTCTTTGAGGACATCTGGAAAAAGTCATTGGACTTTATTGGTGCCAAAAAGTAGAGCTAGCGGTGAAACTTGCACTGGTCATGGGTCTGAGCAGCACTGATGTGTTTGGCAGAATTAGCACCTAAAACCTTCCACAGCATTGGCATATTTTCCTTTTCATACTATCTTTTTCAACTCAGTTAACAATTTTAAAGAGAACAATAGTAATTTATTTCTAACAGGTTCTCTTTATCCTTTTAGTAGTTTCGGCATTATCTCAGTATTGGATGCAAAACTCTATGCTTGCTTCTGTTAAAAAAGATTCTATGTTACAACCTAATGCTACAGGTTGAATTATGCTCTGGCCTCTTTTCTTTGGATTTCTAGATTAAGCAAGACCATGACATGAAAGCATACATTGTAAGAATTCTGTAGAATTTCTAATTCTGGTATAAAAACAGACAGATAAGATGCAAATGGCTTTTTTCCTGTTGTTTTCTAAATTGTTCTTAAATCAACTATAGAACGCAGAAATCATATTCTTCCCCCAAATAAGAAATTTCATTGTTTTATGAAAGTGTATGAATGCTTTGTAACACCTGAGCCACATGTATGGAGCAAAATTCATCCCCAATGCTGATTAACCCTGCACTTTGCCCAAATACGCGACTATTAACATTTTTAAAGCGTGTTTATTGTAACCCAGAGACGTACACAGCCTGTTCTGGAACACAGAACAAGCCTCTATTTTTTATGAGGAAGAACAATATATGTATCAGCCTATTTTCTTTGTCCTGGAATGCTCTTTTCACTGCCAGTGTATTACTAAAATAGTTGTAATTCACTGATTTTCACTAGCCCTGTTGTTGGAATTAATCCTGAACAATTAGGCTTCACCCTGCAGCCTTTTACTGTCTACATCTCCACTCTTTTTATCAGCTGCAGGCTGCTGAGAATGAGAAGGTGAGGTGGGAATTGGAGAAGACCCAACTCCAGCAGAACATTGAGGAGAATAAGGAAAGGATGATGAAATTAGAGAGTTATTGGATTGAGGCACAGACCCTGTGTCACACAGTGAATGAGCACCTCAAGGAGACGCAAAGCCAGTATCAGGCTCTGGAGAAGAAATATAACAAGGCAAAGAAATTAATCAAGGATTTTCAGCAAAAGTAAGCAGCTACACCAGGCTCAGCAAATGAATTAGTGGCCAGATAGGAAACATATATGTGATAAATTTTGAAATATGAAACCCACTATTAAGAACCTGTAAGGTAAACACTGTTTTTCACTTTTTTCATGAAAAACACAAGCTCTTTATTATGGAAAACTGTTAGTAATATTCAAGTATTAATTCAATATTGTTGATAAATAATACTATAACAAAATAAATATTTGATCTGTAGTATTCCAGGTTGGAATGTTCCAGAATTACTAGATAACTCAATGTGATTGCAAACAACCAAGTATAATCATAATAAAACATTTGATTAGCAAGGTTTACAGCAGTTTATCTTAGTATTGTGTCAACTGGATTCACTTCTGCTGCATACTAATGTAACATCAAAAGGAAAATGGTTTTGTTACTTTTACATTTTACTTTTCTTCTTCTCGTAGATGGCAAGAATGTTTGAGCTGAGTTGAGCTAACTGATGATTACCTGACCCCCTCTGTATCATGTGGTCCCCTCTCCCTGATGGCTAGCATTTCTATAACAGCTTCCTTTCTCAAAAATTTCTTTTTCTGCAGCAACTTTTTCATTTCCTAGTGAAATATAGTCACTTAAAGAAGAAAAGTCAAAACCATACAATGACAACTGGAAGTACAGAAGTGAATATCCTGTCACATTAAAAAGGGGGTAACTAGTCAAATTGTCAGTACCCATCTTGGAATTCTGTTACTATTCCAGAACTAGCTAGCATCTTGTGTGCTTTCTGTCACAAATGTCTTGGAATTTCAAAATAAAAAGAAATAGGGAAAATTGCTAGAATAAGCCTGGATAGCCTTTCTGTTGTTGTTCTGCATTATATTAGTAGAAGGTCTAGTCAGTTGGTTTTAACTGTCTCAGGCCCCTTAAATCGTCTAATAGGTCTCCTTGTAGTTTAACTGGAAAAGTAGATTTGTGCCTGGAAACTTAGGGACGTCCTTTCTGTGATGGAGTGCAGTCATACTCTAATAAAACAGAGATTTTTCTACAACAGAACACAGCATAAACTAAGCTAATGTTATTTTTGTTGTAAAAATGGATGATTCAAAACCCAGCTTGATTTAACTTCTTTTATTATCAGTTAGAACAACTGAGGTTTTGGGGTTTTTTTTTCAGATAAATTCCCCTTACTATTTTTGTGTCTTTCCCCAACATACTCACTTAGACTGACTACATGTTTAGGGTTTTGTCCTAATTGCAATTTCATACTTCTTACTAGGTTAGTAATAAAATATTGCTTAAGGACAGATTTTTCTAATGTGTAGCTTAAGCTACATCAGAACATTTTATTTTCTATTTGAATTTGATTGCTTTGATGACATCAAATGCATCCTTTTTTTTCTCTAAGAGAACTTGACTTCATCAAACGTCAGGAAGCTGAACGAAAGAAAATAGAAGATTTGGAGAAAGCACACCTTGTAGAAGTTCAAGGCTTACAAGCTCGTGTGAGTAGTATTTACTCTCATATTTGAAGAATGAGACAATTATGTCTTCATATGAAATAGATGAGTGTGTGTGTTATGGGTAACACTGTGTTGTATTCCTTTCAGATACGAGACTTGGAAGCTGAAGTTTTCAGGCTAATGAAACAAAATGGGAGCCAGGTTAACAATAACAACAACATTTTTGAAAGGCAGACATCTTTTGGAGAAGTTTCTAGAGGAGATCCGGTGGAAAACCTAGATACTAAGCAAGTGTCTTGCCTGGATGGCTTAAGTAAAGGTTTGTTTGAACCAAACCAAACCTCCTATTACCCTATTAATATTTATGCAAATAACGTGGTTATGATTAGGATTTAAAAGAAACAGCAATACAGCAATGTTGCTTTTTTCCTGATATTCAGTATCTAATGACAACTGTAGCAGGGTTACACCAAAACCAAATAATGCCAGCATAGACTCCCAGAATAGTTATATAATGTATATTCTTAAAGGAATAGAAGTGACTACATGCTAATAAAGCAAAGATCAGACCACCAAAGATCAGACAAGAACAAGTTACCAGAAAGAGGAAAAAAAAAAAGCCAAGTCTGCCATTGAATGGATCTCTGTAGGTTCTGATCCCACGTTGGTACAAACGTCAATAAGAGCCATGCAGGTGGCACTTACAGATTCTCAGGATGTAGTCTTTTGTGAATAAAATGTAAATTCTTTACTGACACATTAATTAAAAATCTTATTCAGCTATAGCACAGCCTGATTTGCAGTATAAGACTTGTAAGAGTTTTTTCTACATTACCAAAATGCCAACATGATTTGTGGCAACACTTAGACCTAGATAGCTGCTGTAAACAGGATGACTGTAACCTTTCCTTGTTTTGCATAGAAAAGATAATTCACATTTTTAAGTCCATGCCAGCAAAAATATAGGAATAAATTCCACAACTTTAAATTTCTGTAATTGCAAGTTGCTCCTCACTGGTGAATTATATGCAAAATTAAAGCCAATTTTAGGTCTGAGGCCTTGGAACAAAACTGTTTGGTGCAGGAGCAATATTTATAGTATATTTAGTTGCATCTGAAGTACTCAGTGCCTACTTTTCTTTAGTCTTTAATAGTAAAGAAAGTTGTTCCCTCTGCGCACAACCGTAGAGGTTCCCACAATCCAAGAGGAGGTGGTTAGAGACTTGCTTGCCCAGCTAGACGTCCACAAGTCTATGGGTCTGGATGGAGTCCACCCAAGAGTTTTGAGGGAACTGGTGAACATGCTTGCCAAACCCCTTTCCATCATCTTCCAGAGGTCCTGGGTGACTAGGGAGGTACCACTGGACTGGAGGCTGGCTGATGTCATGCCCATCTATAAGAATGGGCACAAGGCAGATGCGGGGAACTACAGGCCTGTCAGTCTGACCTCAGTGCCAGGGAAAGTCATGGAGCAGGTGATCTTGAGTGCTATCACGAAGCACTTGCAAGAGAAACAGGTTATCAGGCCCAGTCAACATGTGTTCACAAAAGGCAAGTCTTGCCAAACTAACCTGATCTACTTCTATGACAAAGTGACTAGATTCTT